>OOFC01051098.1:18338-37216 GCA_900323345.1 Pseudochromis fuscus
TGTAATTATGTCAGGGTTTGCACAATCAGAAACATGTCAACGGTTTCTTAGAGCTGAGATGTTGCACTTTACACCGAATATGGTGTTATTACGGTAATTTCACTAGTGCCTCTATCAGAAGCAAAACAGCTGATTTACTATAAACTACATGTTGTAAGAGTGTGTGTTCCTGAGGTTTCATTACACAGTACTTTATTCCTATCTTTTTTAATGTCATCCCTGAAAAATAGACCATATTAGAAAAAACTAAAACTAACACTAAAACTAATAAAAACTAAACTAAAACTAAGCAATATATAAAAAATAAAAACGAAACGAAACTAGCAAACATGGATAAAAAACTAATTAAAACTAAACTGAAATTGGAGATGTGAAGTCAAAACGAAATAAAAATAAAAACTAATGTAAAATTCAAAACTATTATAACCTTGACACACACACACACAATCTTTGTCGGGCCACTCACACATAATGCATTTCCTAGCCCCACCCCTTATCTTATCTAATCCTAACCTAAATCTAATTCTAGCCCTAACCCTAAAATCAAGTCTTAACCCTTACTCAGCCCTTTGAAAAAGTGTGGACCGGCCAAAATGGCCTCACTTCTCAAACCTGTCCTCACTCTGCTGGTAAAAATGTTATGGTCCTCATTTTGCAGCAAGTACAAGAACACACACACATACACACTTACTCTGGATACTGTGCAATTTTTACCAGGATTAATATTGTTGGGGATGGTAGGATAAAAATGATACATGGGTAGAAGTAGGTAAAGAGGAAAAAACAATATTAAAATGTCTGCCTCACTTTGTTAATATAGTTCATTTATCCTCAATAAAAGAAAAACTCTTAAAAATATAATAACACTGACAAAACACTTAAACCTGGCTGATCAGTGAAGATCTCACAGTGAGACACAATGAATTGGCATCACATTAAAATCCAGCATGATCTAATATTCTGTTATCGATATGGTCTTCCCCTAGCTGTCATGCTTTTGTTTCAGCCTCTCTGCAGGTCTACAGGATGAAGATCACAGCCAACACTTGTACTACTGATCTCAACACATCCCTTTACTCACATCAGTTTTTTTGCAGCAGACATTTCAAACTGGAGTGCTGGTTGAAACCTTGATACACTTGTAAAATATTTACAAATCAATTATTTGTGCAGACTCCTGAGTGAGAAATGCACTCTCATCTTATAGGAGTGCCAGGAGATCACACATGAAAAAAAAAACCAACAACATGCTGGTCATTTTAAACTTGTATAATTACGTTACAGTTAAAAACACTCCAAGGGTATGCTGAAAACAAGCCTACAAGTCTGCAGAGGGGAAGAATGTGTAAACCTAAACACCAAACTGCTTTCGTCAGTCGTTTATTCCTGCGTTACTCAAATGCCCCGCAGCAATAACACATTTGAAATTCTATTCATGTCTCGAATAGCATTTCACCTCTGTGTGTTACTCTCTGTTTGTTTGCGTGCTCATCGTACGCACCTCACCAACATACAGTTTACATAAAAGTTGTTGGCCGGTTGACAAATATGTCGTATGTGTCGTAGTCCACTGACATAACGGCTAAAGACGAATATTCTTCAGCTTGGCATGTTATAACGATGGATGTTTGCGTGCAGAAGATAAAAATGCACAGTGTTTATGACAAAGAAATATTCCTGAAGTGGTGGGAAAAGTATCCCAGTTATTTACCCCAGGCAGTGTTTGATCAATATTATTAGCATTAGGGCAAATATTTATCTTGCACCAACAAAGTCATAGATAGAGAGATAGATAGATAGATAGACAGATGGATGGATGGATGGATGGATAGATAGATAGATAGATAGATAGATAGATAGATAGATAGATAGATAGATAGATAGATAGATAGATAGATAGATAGATAGATAGATAGATAGATAGATAGATAGATAGATAGATAGATAGATAGATAGATAGATAGATAGATAGATAGATAGATAGATAGATAGATAGATAGATAGATAGATAGATAGATAGATCACATGTGTGTGTCCTCAAATGATTTCTTTGTCTTAGGTTAGTGTGGACAACATGCCATGACAGCTGAAAATAGGTCGTGCAGAAAAGAGGAGAGGGCTGCAGTGAGGAGCACAGGAGTACAAGGAAAGGGTAAGGAGCAGAGGGTGAGCAGTGTGTGGGCACAAAAGGCCGGAGAGGTGAGGGCGATGACGGGGACACATGCAGGTTTATGTCTTCCTGACGTGTGCAGTGCAAACACACAGTCCTCTCTTCTGCCCCCATATGTTTTCTCTCCCTCTCTCTTCATTGGATCCCACCCTCTATCATTCCCTCTTTCTCACCCACTCACTCCCTTTATTCCTACCTCTTACTGGTCCCTGAAAAAAAAAAAAAATAGGGCAGTCCTTATGTAAGGAGGAGAGAAGAAGTGGGGAGGAGGGGGGGGGTACTGCGAGCCGAGCAAAAAAAAAAAAAGGTTGAAACAAAGCCTTCTGGATAGAAACAGGCAGACACAGAGAGAATGAGTGGGGGGAATAATGAAGGAGGTACACTCGCTCCTCATGCAGGTAGAAGACGTTTCACTTCACATCATGGCAGCAAGAAAACACTGTATAAAACATCGCAAAATAGGTAAATGTCCTGCTTTGGAAATGTTATGTTGAAGAAAAGTACCAAATGTAAAGTGACTGTCAGAGTGTTGCTGTGAGCAGTAAATTGGTATTACAGCAACTTAGATAGATAGATAGATAGATAGATAGATAGATAGATAGATAGATAGATAGATAGATAGATAGATAGATAGATTCATTCATTCATTCATTGATACTTCATTAAAAAAATTAGGTTCCAGCAGCAGTGCAGCATCTTATGAGTAACATAGGTAAAAGCATACACACAGATATATAAAAATACAATTAAAAAAAAAACACAAGAAATATTACATACCAGAGATTGCACATCAGACAAATTCTTCCAGAAAGAAACTTAAAGGCCTAATGCTCCTCTTCATCCTCCCCATCCTCTCTTCTCCTGCCATCCCTCCTCTTCCCTTCGAGTGCACAGTTGTTCAAATTAAAGCTGATGGTCAAAATGTCATTGCATTTGTTTATGTTACACTTGCAAACCTGTCTGTAGGAAATTTGCATGTAAAGTTTAGAGCGGCTCAGGAGTCATTAATAAAATGATGGCTGAATTCTGTTCAGCTGCTTTAGCTGTAGTGTTGAGCTACTGCACTCAGCCACAGGGACTCTTGAATAGAGCCGAGCGGTGTGTAATGTTGTTAGTAACACTTGGGCATCTCCTTTTATGACGAGGTAAAATGTCTACTGTGAAGGAAAGTGGGCAAGTACGTAAAAAAAAAGGGAAAGGTAGGAAACTTAATGCTTAAAACTTTAAAGTCAATGCCTCAGCACTATATTTAACAGCAGTGTTTAAGCGCTGAGGCACATACTGAGTTACATTCCACCTCTGATCTCATCCTCATTCTCTCTCACCCTCTTGTTCTTGTCCCTCCCTCTTTCTGGCACTTTGCCTCTCTGACTGGCAGTGAGCCTGTTGAAAGTAGGCTAGGATTGACGCGCTGCTTGTGTCTGAGTCACAGAGAGCTGTGGAATACTGAAACCCACTGATTGCATTTAACTTTAGGCATCCGACTCCCATGCAGTGCATGATACAATAGAGCCATCCACACTTCTTTCTGCACCTCAATGCTGACGTTCATGGCTGCACTTAAAGCCAAAAAAAAAAGAAAAAATAATTGTTCTGACGTTGTGAACAAGATGGTTATTTACAGGCACTTCCAATATACAGATAAAGTAATAATCTAGCTACCATATATCATAGCAAACTGGGTATTGACTAAAAATAACGCCTCTCTCTCTCTTGCACAAAGCTGTCAAGCATCTTTTTTAATTTGTGCTCCATCATCAAGTAGCCTACTGTTAAGGGCCTATTTACAGGAGGTCAGCCAAGTCATGGTCAACATATCCTTACTAACCTGAGGAAGTATAAGAAATATAAGACGGACCTGATACCTTTCTGCTTGGTGAAATAAGATGACGTGAGAAAATTTTTGTGTCAGGAAAGCCCACAACCAAGGTTCTGACGCAAGCACAGATGAATGTTTTACCTTCTCCACATATCGCTCCAAATTACTGCCATGCGTGTGGGTTCGTGTAAACACACAAGCTTGTTACTTGAATGGAGGGAGCCAGAAGGATTACACCATATAAACACAAGTACATTGACATAAACAGGGCAGGAGTGAGCTGCAGCGGAGATGTGTGCTAAAGCAGGGAACAAGAAATACTGGAAAGTCACAAGTGTAAATAATCTAACCGTCTCTTCACACTCATAGATGACGAAGAGGTCATGGGAATTTTCCTGTTTAGTCAACCTGGGTTTTGTGGTCTAGACACTGTCGCATTGTGGGGTCCTGTGGGATTACGGGGTACCATGGATGTCGCATTAGTGCACTCAGTTCTTGTATATCTACAAAGAAAACTGTTTATAGCCTCAGCAGATAACCAGGCAAGCTTTAAGGCTGCTGCCGTAAGTGAATGTGCTCAGCCTATCAGGTTTACTGTGTTCAAATGTGTGCAGGTAGGATTAAGAAGAGGTTCCTGGTGAAATATACTGAACCAAAGAGAAATCTCATTTAACCAATTTATATGTTACAATCTATATGATCACAAGGTCTGGGCAGTGGACATGATATGGGCATCACAAACATATGCTTCTGAAAGTAAATGTATTTAATGTTCAGTGTACTTAGTGGTTACATGTGGCCAGACAGGCTCCAGAAATAGTGGTATAAACACAAACTCCCCTACAACCAATAAATATTTCATATATTATAATTCTTCTGTTTTAACTGGAACAGAAGTAATACACCAGTTTCTCACCTCCCCTCCTGGTCTGTGGTACAACTGCAAAGCACAGAGTCAGCTGTAACACGCATAATCTGAGAAACTGCACTCTGCCTCTACCATTCACAAAATGAAGATGACTAAGGGCAGCTGAAGTGCTGCGTTTTCCTTCATACCATCACTAAAAGATTGTACCAACTAACATGCAAATCAAAACTAGAGGGAGGTAGAAAACTGCATGAAAACACCACATCACACATTGTAAGAACTTTGATTATCATAATCTCCTAAAAGTTAGTACTCACTGTGGAGATTTAACTGTCTGTCTGCATGACAATAAGGACTGAAAATCTACTGATTCCTTTCAGTAGAGACACATGCTGCTTTGCAGAAATGAAAGATGTCCCAAGTTCAAAAGTTTATGGTTTAGTCTTAACTGAAATATTCATAAATGCAAGGCGCCCCCTTCTTTTAATTTTACATCAAGCATTGCAGTTAATACAGTATACACAAGCCATGTTTACACAGGCGTGCAGGAAGCCCTTCGACTTTGCCAAGAACATTTTAGTGGATTTAGACAAGAACATGTATTATTAAACCTTACAGGGGCAGACCTGAACCCCCACCTGACAGATCATGTAACAATAAGCTCCAGGGATTTTCATCCAAAGGCCGACCTGAGAGAGAAGTCAAGCATGGCTTTTTTTCATAAACAATTCTAGTCTCTGTTTCACTTTTGCTGCGCCGATCGGCTCGGAGAGTGAGAGCAGCTCTGAGTGAACACGACAAAGGAAACTATTGAGTGGCTGAGAGAAAAACTATGGTATGAGGGCATGAGACAATTTGGTTGGCTGCAGAGAGAAGGCCGATCAAATTTCTCTCACTGAGGTGGGGAAAGCCTGCGAGGGTTATGCAATGTTGTTGGGATATGCAGCCAGAAGGGGTGTAAACAACACCGCTCACAAGTGGGACAGGCCTAACCGTTGCCTGGTAACAAATATTTTGGGCCAGACCAGGCAAACATGGCCCGCCTTCCAAAAGGAAACAGGGGCTGGCCTCATGAGCACGGTGCAAGTTAGTGGCTTCCCGAAAATACGCTAAGAGACAGGGGCAAGCAAAACAAAGCACATCGAGGGCATTAGACAACACTGCTTCTATTTTTCACCTGGTCTGGCTGGAGTCTAGACCAAATTGGAAACAAACAAACTCTTGATAAACAAAATAGTTTGGAGGGAGGATTGCAACCTCACTTCAACTCCACAATGTACTCTAAATGTAGCACAGACAAATGACTCAGGCACATGTAGCCTAGAAAGAGAGGAATGAAAAAAACTTCAACAGTGTTTCACTGCTCTGTCTGATAATCCAAAACACTCGCAAATTACTTTTTAAAGTTTTCAAATAAACTTGAACTGGACACATGCACATTTGAATGACAAACTGTCACTTCTCTTTGATACATTTAGGTGTTTTATTTACATCTACATGTACTAATAACCGGAAAGGACTAATAATGCTGAATGGATTATTCTTAATTTACTTATTTAATGCATTTGAAAGTGGGTGAGAAAATTCACATAATTACAGCCCACCCTTGCCACAAAATACTTAATCTGTTTATTGCAATAAATTAAAATTGCCAGCCCGTTTCGCTTGTTACCCACACGTTTAAAACACGATGATTACCAACGAGATGTATGTATTCGTGTACCGTGGGTTGCTAAACGCGTGCACTTTTTTTCTTTTACTGGCTACTACTCGGACAGCGGGATAAAAACGAGCTTAGTAAACGTAAACTTTGCGTGTCGTTACTAAATAAGACGGTTAAAAGTGTCGTCAGAGCGCAACAGTGGCTGCAGTTTACAGTGTACTCCCTTCTGCCTCTGTTCTCCGCACACAAAGAATCCGGAAGCCATATTGTGTGCCGCTGCTGTCTGTCACTCACAGGCGGTTACCACGGAAACCGGTTGCTAAGCGCCATAACAAAAAAGACCAAATTTATACGTCCTTGCGTCAGAGGCAACGGCGTATCCATGGCGACAGAACGCTACACACATGCAGCAAACCCGTGTATAGCACATGGTCCCCGCCGGTTGTCTCGGCGCCTTTTAGCCGGGTAATGTTGACTGTTTGTGATATTAGGCACACTGTGGAGGGGGGAGTGTGTTTTACCGAGGTCACCGTGGTGTTTATTTGTTTATTTATCACCATACACGCTATATCTATGGCGAAATTAACCCGTACGTACTCAAGATTCCGTGTCTTTATTCCGTCAAATGCTGCTATTATTGTGATTATTTCACCGTGGGCTGTTCGCCTGCGTGTGGACCATTTACCTCAACAATCCCCCTATCGTGAACAACTCACATCGACAGAGTTAGTCATCCTGGTTCAGCGGCACAGCACCGGTAACGGCAGCCTGGATGGGACACAACGTCCTCCGTGGATCCTCGTCTCTGACGTTGTTGCAGCGCTGACTAATAACTTGTTATCCCCAACTCTTCCCTTTTTTTGCTCACGCCTTTTCACGCATGGAGCTGTGGCTGTAGCCCTGTTCACAGCAGCAAGCCCGCCCCGTGACATTGTTTGACATCACACACAAAAACGTAGGCCTTGGACTGTAGATTTTCATTCATGATTTGCCACCCAGTCTTCCCGCATTTAGCCTGCGGAGCAACCCCCCCTTCAACAAAGCCAGCCAGCCACCCACCTGCCACATTCCCACTGGTGTCCGCATGTAGGCTATAATAATGAATCACTTTCTGCTTGTCCGGGTGATGTTTGCGGTGACAGGCACCGATTTTCGTCACTGCTGCCCACTGTCCATGTCAGGAATACACTGCTGTTTACTAATTAATGTATGTTTGTTTCTTTTTTTTTTGGAGGAGGGGGTGAATGAGTTCGCTGTAGATGTGTGTGCTCCCTGATCCCCGCCCACGCTGAAGATCGCTGTGTATACATTTCGAGGGTGATTTCTCAACCTGTGGTAAATCCATTCTTGGCATACCTAACTTCAGGTTTAGGGAGTGTTCAGGCACAGATGAAAAGGAGGCTTTCCCACTCATTACACGTTAAGCTCCCAGGCACAGAGGACTCCCCAGGGCGTGTCCTGAGAAACTTTTCATCAGGATATCCCTTGCTTGCTGACGGGATTCCGTCCCGGAGTATTGTAGACCTACGTGTTACATAAACAATCCATTGTATGTCTTCTGGTGTTTTCCAGGTTATGCTGTTCAATGCTATGGTGGCTATGGAATGGTCATTAATTTACCTTATCTCAGATCTTCTGTTATTCTAGTCCATAATAGGGAAACGTATTATTATGTATATCATTACGAATGCAACAACCCCCTACAAATGGTTAGACAGGATGGACGTAATAGGAATATTAAACTGTCTTCTCTATCGCCATGACCCAAAATTGTTCCAATCCAGACAGACGCAAATATTTCTAAACAGATACTTTCCATATTTATCACTCCGAAGTTTCTTAAAATTTCCTCTCAGAAATTGTCAGACGGTGAGAAATAGCTCGTGCCTATGATAATACATATAAAAAAAACATCTATTATTATCCGCCGGCGAGGTGAGCTTCTGGTCCATTTCTGTGGGAGAGGGAATCCCTCAACGTCACCAAGGATACCAAACACAACACACAAGCACAAATATGGGCATGTACGTCAGCGGAACTCCGAGGCGGGACTTAGACGCTAGAAATGCCTTGGTTGTACTCGAGGAGGATGGCTTCATTCATAAGACAAGATCTGCTACTGTGCACCGTAATACTAGCGTTCTCCGGCGTGCCCAGAGCGGACTCCATGGATCTATAATCGCACGGTAAAAGAACAGCACTCCGAGGATTTAAGGCCAAACGGGACAACCTCCTCACAGGTTCAACTGGGACGATTTCCCCCCTAAACGCGGGGAACTGGATTAAGCTTCTTCATGCAACTTTTTTGGAAAGAAACCAAGAGCATCTCACCGGGGAATCAGAAAAAGATCAATAAGGGTAAGATGTTAATAACTTTATGCGAACGATGTAGCCTACAGAAAATAAAAAATAGCTTTATGAACATCTGTCCGCTGCTGGCCGTCGGACTCTTTAATATGTAGTGCTTGAAGACATGTTTCGCTGCTTCCATCCTACTCGTAATCAGTTGGTTTTG
The DNA here is from genome assembly GCA_900323345.1 of Pseudochromis fuscus. Lineage (NCBI taxonomy): Eukaryota > Metazoa > Chordata > Actinopteri > Pseudochromidae > Pseudochromis > Pseudochromis fuscus. The sequence goes on from OOFC01051098.1 coordinate 27,374, forward strand.
TTCGACTGCACTGCCTATAACATCAGTCATTCTCTCTCTACAGTACCTCTTCTTTAGTAATCTTCTTGTGTGTGCCGCTGCCCTGCCGCTGCAGGTGACATCGCGCTCTCTCCGGTAACTGCAGGTGTCGCATTCTCCTTCGTTCCCCCCGGGGAAATGTACCAAGGGTTCCCCGGAGACCCCGACAGCGGATCCCGTGGAAGCTCGTCTCCATCCATAGAGTCACAGTACCTTTCCTCCGTGGACTCCTTCGGGAGCCCGCCGACCACCAGTGCTCCGCAGGTAAGTTCGAGTTTATTAGATAAACATAATAATGCACGCCTGCTTAGAATAAACCGGCTTATAATAATTTTAATATTACAGCGTTTAGTGTGGCCCGTTAGGCATTAATGCAACAGGTCTTGACTTACATGCAGAGAGAGGGGACCTGTGCTTACATTACTATGGGTATATATGGGTCTCTAGGTTAAAGAGATGTGATTTTGCTGACACGTTGAATAACATCTGCGCGTTGTCAAATTTACAGTGTACTTTGTAGATAATAAGAAAGCCACAATTTGATCAGGATTGCATTTCTAAAATTATTATATGTCGTGCTTGCGGTAGTTTATATCCCATAATGTACAGGACATGAAGATTATGTCATCTAGAATTAATAAATTAGCAGGCTAAAGCTATATAAAGCAAAATAACAGACATCTTCAAAACACGGAACCTGTTGTAGTTGTTTTATAATACTAAGGATTATGTCTCGGGACAATAGGAAGAATATATGTGCATTAGACATAAGCAATGAGTGTAAATTAAGTTTAACTGTACAGCGGACCTGTTGCCTGTAGTAGCACCGGCAGCGGCGTTGACAACGTGCTCGGTTTACAGCACGCCGCAGAACGGATGACAAAGCGCTGGAACTCTCCTACGTCAGCGCCGAAGTCCCGCCCCTCCCCGCTGCCCGCGTCTCTCCTTCCACGCGCTTCTCTCACAGGCCTCGCCGTGACGTAAATGCGTGTTCTATTTTGGAGTGCTACGTCGCGTTGCCAAGGGGAACACCGGGGGTGTGATGGGGGAGGAGGAAGAAGGAGGAGGGAGACGCTGTTTGAGAGAGATGATTGGCTGAGAGCGTTCTCTTTCAGAGCCGCCTGTCCCACTGTCTTAACACGCTGTTAAATGAATATTAATGAAAGACGATACTCCTCCTCGGGTCTGAAATTAACCAGAAGAAAGATAAGCGTCAGATTTGAGGTTTCCATGTATATTATTAAACCTAAATACTGACATATAGAAGATCTTCTGACTTTGCAACAAAAGAAGATTTAAAACTCGCAAATTTTAGATTAACACTTAATTTAGAGACTTACTGACATTTTCCCCACTGCTCTTACACCTTTAACTGTGATGTTCAGTGTTATAAGTTTTATCTATTTACCTGTTTCCAGCATATATGTGTGTGTGAATATATATTTATGTATGTATGCACGGATGCATGTCGATTTGTATATATAAATGTTATTTGTGCATGTATGTATCTATATATATTTGTTCCAGTACTTTTCTCAACCTACATTATTTTATATTAAGTTCAAATTGGCCTATTAATCCAGAACCATAATAGAAGGAGAAGAATCTTTTATTTGTTCTAAAAATTCTATGATATTTTTTGTAGTTAGTTGTCAAACCTATTTGTTATGTCATGCCCTGCATCTGCAGATTTTACAATTTCTTGTTACAATTACTTAGAATTTGAATAAAGCATACTTGTAATAAATATTTGATGGCAGCACTAAGATAAAGAAGTAGCCTAAAGTCCACTGATTTGGTTGGAATGCTAAAATACATTACAATAGTTTTTATTAAATATGACAGAGCACTAATTCAAGCTTTTTCATTCCCTCATTTTTGCTTCTGTCTAAAATTGTTGACTCAAGTGGCTTTGATATGCTCTGTAAAAATGTATTGTTCATATGTCCTGCTTAGGAGTGTGCGTCAGCAGCCACTGGCTTGAGCATTGTGGACAGCGGGCAAGGGACAAGTGCTGGAGGTGAGATGCCCGGTTCATTCGTGCCCACCGTCACTGCCATCACCACCAGTCAGGACCTGCAGTGGATGGTACAGCCGACCCTCATCTCCTCCCAGGCCTCTGGACAGAGTGGCTCCACTGGCACCACAACCATGACTCAGCCAGTGTCACTGGTTGACCCGTATGACATGCCAGGCCCCAGTTATTCTGCGGGGTCTGGATTCACCCCTCCAAGCTCAGATACTCAAGGGCCAGCACCAGGCCCCATCCGCCAGTCCAGAACCCGCAGCCGCCGCACACGAGACGAGTCTGTGAGTGAGGATGGAGATGTTGGTGTGTTAGTAAGTTTGTGTGCTTGAGCGGTTTGTTTGTTGACCCTCCTATGTTACACATGCAGTGCAGGTGTATTGTTTACGTGGGAAAAACACAACAACGTTAGGTGAGGTTGAGTAATAAATTGTAGGCCCCTCTGATATGCATAAATGTACTGAACAGGGAAAGACCAGGTTAATGCAGAATGCTGGGAGGAGGGCACAAACAACTTTTATTTGCCAACTGTGGCTTGATTCAGGGTAGTGTGATGTCATTTAGGGAAAGGATTCTTTAGCCGGATAAAATTTTTCAGTGTTCTTAAGAAAAGGGCAAATGTGCCCTCAGGACAATCATAGCTGTTGTGATGACCCCGACTGCCCTGTCCCATGTGTCCACTACTGCTGCTTGGACAATATGACTACATTTTCAAGACCAAAGACCAAACATTTATCCTAACTCATTTTCTTTTTCTCCTTCATCATAGCTGACACCTGAGGAGGAGGAAAAGAGGCGTGTTCGTCGAGAGAGAAACAAGCTGGCTGCTGCCAAATGCAGAAACCGCAGACGAGAGCTCACAGACAGACTGCAGTCGGTGAGCTTGGCCCTGTTTTAGCTGCCAGAATGAGTGATGATCATAATTAGATGCTTTATGTTGCCTCCCCTAGCATTGTGGAGGGTGTTAATAAATGTGTGCATGTGTGTTTAAGAGACAGGATTGTGGTAATGGGGTGTTTAGCTGTGGTGAAGTCAATTATAGTCCTCAAGGCAGACTATTGTACCTACAGTATTTATGCCTAATTAACTTCCATAAAGCACCTTACATAGCTAACTGCAGTGGGGGAAGGGTATTTTTGCTGGGATGGAGACATCACCTTCACAAACGCCGAAGAAGAAGTGTAATGGAGCTAACAGTTCTTTCCTCTCTCTTTCTACTGCACATCTTCTTCCCTCCTCTCCACATTTCACCCATCGTTGCTCTGTTCCCCTCTCCCCTTCCCCGTGTTTCTTTCATTCTCTCTACCCACCCACAGGAGACGGACATACTGGAGGAGGAAAAGGCAGAACTGGAGGCTGAGATCTCCGAGCTGCAGAAGGAAAAAGAGCGTCTGGAGTTTGTCTTGGTGGCCCACCAGCCAAACTGTAAGATCCCATACCAGGACCAGCCTCAGCAGGGCTCAGGGCAGCTCCCTCCAGTGCCGCCCCAGCTCCCTCCCCAGACCTTACAACCTCCTGTCTCCATTGTGGGCTTGACTGTGAAGGAAGACTCTTTCTATCTGCCTCCTGCCTACACTGCCCATCCGGCCTCCACACAGTCCCAGCCTCCGGTTCAGCAGCAGCAAGTCCAGCAGCAGCCTCAGCCAGGATTAATGCAGGAGGTAGAGTTTTCTAGTTCTTTCTATGGCTCAAGTGAGCCGGCACCTGGTGGGCCATGCCTCATGGCCAGCGACAGTGGTGGTGGTGTTAACCATGACGATGTGGCCATTGGCAGCTACAACACCTCATACACATCTTCATTTGTGTTCACCTACCCAGAGGGAGCCTGCGGGGTCAGTGCCAACCAGCGGAACAGCAGTAGCGAGCAGTCATCTGATTCCCTGAACTCGCCTTCGCTGCTGGCGCTCTGACTGACCGACAGACACACCCATACACATGTTAACACGCACGCACATTATGCTCGCTGGAAGTAGAGGCTGAGACATGTACATGCACAGTACCAATCGGTCTCGTAGATTGAGAAAAAAAGACCAATCATTCGTTTCTGATTGGCTTAAAGTTTACACATTCTGAAATGCATTCCAATTAAGAGCCATACAAACAGTTGCACATCAGATCTAACCTTTAACATCGAGCTTAAACAATGAATACATTCTTATTTTGTATCACGCAGAATACTTGCAACTGGACCAGATAAGTGAAACAAAAAAAAAACTTTACAAGTTACAAGACCAAGTCCACGTTGCCATTCTTAAGTGCTCTGAATCACCACATTAAGTCACAATGAATGACTCTCTGACTTCTCATACTCTCATTGAGTAAGATACAACACGCTCACGTTACACCCCAACAAGCACAGGTGCCCCCACCTTGTTCCCTCTGTCGGTTGGTCCTCTTCCAGTGCTCTTGCTCTCATCCTTTTCCATCCTTTTCTCCCTTCCTCCTCTCGCTGAATGTATTTGTGCAAGTCTGAAATAGGGACGAAGGACACCTTGTTCGGGGTCTTTTCTTGTGGGAGACAGACTGCTGATCCCTCGCTCACCTCTAACTCTTCATCCGCTCGACTTCCCTCTGCTTCTTCATTTGCTGCTTGGACTTTGGCAAGTTGGGGATCTGAGTATCACAGCCTGCACTAAATCTTGTGCTTTCTTCTCTCGTTTTTAAAATTCTTCTGCCGTCTGCCTACCTACCATTCGACCCATCTCTACCCATCTCTGTTTTCTCCTCTTCTGTCTCTATGTTTCTCCCTCTCTCTGAAGTCTTCGACCCCCGAGAGCGTGAAGACCCCCGAGAGCCCTTGGGACCTTGAGTGAAAGCCGGCCCAACTAACATGCCCTTTATCAACCTGTCATACAAGGACATGGACGCAACCCACCCAAACAGAAGAACATTTTCTTGGAGCGCATTGCTCAAATCTTTACAGTGAACAGCAGCTAAATATAACACGCACATAGACGCATAACTGAACACAAAATGCAAGATGGATGCCACTGTCTTCTGCTGAGCCATTTTTCATGTTGTTCACATAATGAAGATTAGACACATCTGGAGGCTGGTTCAAAAAAGGGGATGGAGAGAGATTTAGCAGGAACTGAGGAAGGAGGTGTAAAGCAACCAGGACCGATTCTGATGGACTCTGGATACAGGATGACGTCCATCCTTAACATTGATTTTTGGAACCAAAAGTTGAAAACAAAGAAAGAGCCAAATGTTAAAAACAAAGCAAAAAAAAAAAAGGAGAAAAAAAAACTCCTGCTCTTGCCAACTGTGTGGAAGGGTGACCTCAGTAAAAACACCTCCATACCACAGAGCCTCATCACCCTGGGCCTACATGCGTATATTCACACCATCGCTTTCAAGTCTCTGAACAGAAGATACAGACGTTTTGTTGCCGTGCACCAGCTCCGAGTTTTGCTCAGAATCAATCAGATGTGAATCGATGCCTTTATTTAGAGGAGAGACGTTTTTTTGTAGAGATTCAGACAACCTCTAAACACTGGGCTCAGTGGTCTCTGCACCTCCCCTGTCCTCTCAGCCGAGACGAGGTGGGGGTGCGTTTATTGTGAGTGCGTCCACTCTGAGGCACCTGGCCCGTTTATTTCTTTCTTTATTGAGGTTGATGTGGCGAGAGAGCACAAAGCAAAACCTGGAAACAAAAGGGGAGAACATGTGGGCTGATGTTGTGGAGTGAACGTCCTTTCTTCGCCTGTGAATTTGTAAAATTTGTTTTTCCTGTATGTTTGAGTGAGAACCGTTATATATTTTAATGTTTATGTTTGTATGTGTGTGTCATTGTTTTGCATTGACCTCTGCTTTCCTTTGTACCGTTGCCGTTTCTTGTTTTTTTATTTTTTGTTTTGTTGTTTTAATCGGGAGGTTTCCTCATAACTGTTACTATTATTATTGCATTGTAACTATTGTTTCATTATTTTATTGTATTTTTTCATTTGGCAACTTTGGAGGCATGTTGTGCACTACAAAAAAAAATCTAATTATAAATCTATATACATATACATATATACAGGTAACATGTATATATAAGTGTATGTACCATGATTGTAAAGTATGAATGTCTACAGATCTAAATGGGATATTTTTGTCAATGAAGAACAACATAAAATGTTAAAATGAATATTTTTCTAAAGTAACAAAAAAAGAAAACCTATAATAAATTTAAAGTACTGCCCCGTCCCTCGACATAAAGCACGATGTCACTGCCTCTGTCAATGTGTATTTATGTTTTATAAACAATATAAAGCACTATCCGAGTTACATTAAATGTATGTTTATAATGATGATGTTAGAAGGTTGTGGTAAAGCCTTTGTTTTTTTTTGTTTGTTTTTTCTCTGTGAGGTCTGTCCCAAAGCTACTGACACCTTAATGCCACTTGATCCTTAGCGCAAAATGAGGAGAAAAATAAAAGTGTTATTGAATGTCGACTCACATATTAAAAGTGTAAGTGTTCAGCTGACAACATAATGACTAAACTGTTTCATTTTAGGGACAAAGTATTTCATACCCAGTGTGTATTTCTGTCGAGTATAAACATATCATTAACTAACATTGATATTTACAGAAATATGTGTTTGAAGGAGTATCAGTTTTAGCCTTGGTTGATGGACATTATCATGTTAAAAAATTATCCATTTTGTTGTCTAAGTGACATTAAAAACATTTTGTGATTGTATTTGCTGGACAAGAAATTCTATTTTCAACAAATAAAATGTTTATTTAAAAAAAAAAACAACGGCTAGATGAATGGCATAAATGTTTGTTCAAGTGTGGCTCATGGTGGTCAGATAAAAATGGGCAGACCTCATATTTTTTTAATGTTGAATAAGGACTGTGTTTGTACAGATGTTGGAGATGCCTTTTTGATTTCTCTCCAAATGCAAATGTGATGAGAATATGTTCCGGTGTCAGAATAAGCATAAAACATATTCAGTAGTTCTCATGTATATAGGTTTTTGTGGTGCTACTTATATTAGACTATAATGATGAGGCAGTGAATGGTGGAAGGTTACACATCGCCATTACTGAGGCTCCGGACAAATGAAAACGCTGCTCGTCTCATCAGGAGGTTTTTTTCTGAATGAAACACAGTAACAGTGAATTTCCAGCAGCTGAATCTGTGAGAGCTCAGTAATCAGTCTGTGATTTCACCGTAGTTTAATATCAACTGCCTGCTACACATCCTTCAGTGTGATAAGCAGATCTCAGAGGGCCCTTGTACTGTACCTGCACTCCACATGTATGCCCCCTGGTCACCACACAACATATTCTTACATCTAATTTCTTTGCTTTGGATTTAATTGAAACTGTCTTTAAATACGTGTAAGGTTACAATCACAAATGGGTTGCTAATGAATCGGAAAAGGTGACGTAGAAGGAAAAGGAGAAATATTCAGCTACCAGTTTAAAGGACAGAGAACCTGCCTGCACCTACCTGTACTGTACAATGGCTATGATAGCATTAAGTGAACAAGAGCTTTCCTATTTTTCTATGATGAGGTGAATGTTGGTATGTATTTCTATTTTTCCACAATTCCCACATGTGCTCTGATTTCATATTATCCCTGTTATGAAATGCAATACTTATTATCCCCTTGGATGAACATCATGTAGCAAACCACGCAGTGATCAAACTGACTGCTACTATATGACAAGTATGATGATGTATTGCTTTAATTATCAACTTTTCTTACAGTATTAAAAGTTATCCTGAATATTGAAAGTGACGTTTAGTTTTGAGACAATCTTCATGGAGAAATTTATCGGGAAAACACCTTTTTATTTTCATTTATTGATGATGTGTAGAGACTGGTGAGGCTCCTCCATTTCAGAAAGTTGTTACATTTATTACAAATCATACCTTTAATCAATGTTTCATCATTTCATCAGTGTACCTTTTTTATTTTCCTGAGAGCACAAGTTCATTTTTTGTCACATTTAGAGTAAATGATATAAATAGATAGGTAAATGAATTATATATTTTGAGGTTGAACAAGTGAAAGGCCCAAAGAAACTTAAATTAAAGATGTCATTTAGTCGCTCATGAAGGTGCTCTGATATCAAATTGTCTATTTTTCAATGCATATAACTTAACTTATTCCTTTACTGCACATCACTATAAAGTACTGTTTACTTATTTTTTTATAACTTCATTCTCATTTGTTTCTACACTTGAAGAGGACCAAAGTGTTTGACATATTGCCATGTCTCTTTTGCAGTCCCTACACTTTGATCCTCTGTGTCAATACTCCAGCCTCTGGTCCCTTTTTTCTCTCCTCAAAATGTTTACTTGATGTTTTTTTTCTCAGTTTATAGACTGCAAAAGCTGGGTGAGCTGTCTCCTTTAATGATGGTTTGACCAAATGCCATTCATTTCCAATTTGTGAAGAATTATATAAATAAACATATTATAAGGTACATGTCTCCCGGTTGTAAATTCTTTACCTTCAATGAGCTAATTTTTGTGAGTGAAAAACAAGTCAGTTACTCCTTTGTTATTGATGTTGACAGTGAGGAACCTTAACTGTGATCATGTTTTTGTGTGGACTTTCTTTTTCTGTTGATTATTTTCATGCGTACCATCAAATGTTCATCACCATCATCAATATCTAGCAAATTTAGTGTCCAACTATTTTGATTTACAATTCTAATTAAACAGAGAACAAATCTTCACTTTGGACGTGTTGGATTTTAGATAACATTGTTGAAATTGCTGTAACAATGAATCAGTTCAAGCATTTGATAATCTCTAAATAAAAAGTTAAGTATTTTTTTCTAATGAGTCACTTCATATCACCGTCTAGTTGGTATGTTTGATAATAATTTGATAAATAATTTCATAATCAATCAGATATTAATCAGAAAGAGAGAGATTAATGGGGGAGTGATTGGTTAGATTGGCAGTTCTGGTCTGGAGTGATTGACAGGTGCTTTGGAGGGACTGATATCTGTTGTGGAGGCAGGAGTGTCATTCACCATGAACTCTTTCAGTCTCATGCTGGTTGTTTTCGACTGAGTTGTGTAATAATTATTACTGTTATTTTTTTCTTATTTGTGGGTGGAGTGGACAATTTCCATAGATAGTTGTCCTGTTTGTAGAATGCTTAAATCAGTTATTGGTTCAATATATTTAGGATTCATTTTTCAGCTTAATGTACCGACTGCCGAGTAATGTTATGGTAGCTACTCACTCAAAGCCTGTTAAAAAAGATACAGTTTAAACATTAAACTGACAATGTTTATGTACCAAGTTTTAGAATAATTAAACTGAGCAAGGTGATATCTTGACAGTACAGGTTAATGTAACATCCAGGTAACATTTAATTAATGAAATGTTCATTTTCCATGTTGTTATCAAGGAGTATTGAATACCTGTTATGCATCTTTAATTGAGCCAATGAAAAAGGTTGTAACCACTGCACTGATAAAAATAAAGTGCCTGATCTACTTAAAAAAAGTAAGGCAACTTTTTGCATCATTTTATCCTGTAGATCAAACAATAGTAGTCTTTGTATGTGCAATATTCATTTTGCAAGTACAGTCAACTTACTTTTGCAAATAAAGTCAACTCAATGGTATTAAGTTGTCTTCACTTGCAAAAGTAAGTTTGTTAGTAGCAGAAGTAAGTTGATGTTAGTAGCAGAAGTAAGTTGATGTTAGTAGCAGAAGTAAGTTGATGTTAGTAGTAAAACTAAGTTGACTGTACTTGCAAAAGTATTGTTGTGCTTACAAAGACTACACTTGTTTGATCGATGTGATAAAATGATGCAAAAAGTTGCCTTACATT
>OOFC01051099.1:8597-28846 GCA_900323345.1 Pseudochromis fuscus
AATATGAGACGCGTAACTTTGTTTTTAAATCCGAGCGGCAGCGAACAACCGTGTCCGGGGGGATGTGGTGCTGGTTCTGAGGGGACGGCCGGGGGGGCGAGGGCCCGTCCAACGCTGCTTGCAGCTTTAATTATAATTGAAATTCCTCCAGCCTTCCAGCACACACTGACTGAACCACACACAACCTACATGACCTATAAAACTGTAGGCAGCACTAATATAATGAGTCAAGAGCTGATGGTAAGAGAAGAAAACAAAACAGAGTCAGGCTGTGAGTAATTCAGTGATTTTAACATTTTTAATTCCAAAATAGCTGAAGTAACTGGAATTCATGACGGCATAGCTCACATCGCCGGTCGACCCCTGTCACACTTCCTGAAAACCTAACAGGTACTTTCTGGGTTCTCAAGAAATTTCAGAGGAGGAATTATTCACAGAGTTGACAGAGCAGATTCCACTGAAGGTATTCACATGCAAATTCTGCACAAAAACACTGTGGCGGTGTTAGACAGAGCAGGTTTGTCCACAAGTTTCAGTTGTTATTATCGAAGACGAGAAGGAAACACTTATTCCTGGACGGCTTTATCTGTTTATAATGTCTGTCATCATTCATCATCTGCTGACAGCTGTGTGACCGCATCTGCTCGTCACACTTCACATACTGCATCACAACAGGCTCATCAGGAGCGCCTCCTGCTGGCAGCCACCGGGAACTGCACAGGGTTCAATTAGATGGCAAGACTGGTCGGAGCATGGAAAAACACACACACACAAACACACACACACACAACATCAAACTGCCTCATGCACAGTCACAGTATGAACTCACCCCAGGAGTGTATCTGTGTTTTGTTCTCCTTTTGCAGACTCAGTCTTTTTCCCCATCTCTTTCTTCAGAGTCCCGATTTCCCAGGCAAACGAGTCGATCAGCTACACACACAACGGTAACAAGGCAGAGATGAGATTAAACAGGAAAATGTATCAACTATATCATTACTTTGAATACATGTGGATGTTTGATGTTCTGTTTTTAAGTTGATGTTTCATTTAAAAACAACAACACAGCCACAGACTGTATAAAAAAAGGATGAAGGAATAATAATAATAATAATACCCACAGTGGCCACTAGAGGCTGACTCCAAAAAAAATCCTCAAATTGGATTTTTCAATCATGAAATGTAAACAGTAATTTAAAATAAACACAGTTTTAAAAAAGTAGTAAATTTAAATACAAAATCATTTCATCATTAAGTAGAGATTAGGTTTATTTAGGGGTGTGGTCCATAAACCAACAGGTGATGTCACAATTCATTACAGTGTATCTAATCAATGGACTATCCTGTATGATGTACACTAATCCAGGTGACCCAGTTAAGTTTGATGTTCTACTTTTCAACATGTTTCCTGCCATTACTTATAATCCTGAGGTGGTGCAAGCAGGAAAAATATTCATATTAACCAATAAACAACAGGTTAAAGTGACCAGATGACGGAGAGCCATGATGTAAATAGTAACTATACTGAATCTGTGTATTTATTTCCTTTAAAACATAAAATTGGATGCTAAAAATACCAAATACCTGTCAACATTAAAATCTTAAATTACTGTAAATACAAAATACAGTAAAAAAATTAATTAAAAAAACTTTGAAAAGTTACTGAACAACTAGGACTTGTTTAAACACAGTGCTCCAGACTCAAAAATGTATATTATATTAATTTGTCACATGATTGTGGCATCTTTCATGAATTATCTTTATCAGAATCAGAGTTTGGGAAAATGTAAGTGACCACATTTTTATACAGTGAAGATATTTTAACCTTCAAAGAGCTGACCTGGGTTCATGTTGGAATCAGGCTCAGGTTTAAGGTTTGGATTAGTGTCAGAGTTAGGCATTTAATTGTTTTTTAAAGGAGCTTGGAAATGCATTTTGTCAATGAGAGGAACAATTGAGTGTGTGCATGCGACTGTGTGTGTGTGTGTGTGTGTCTAACCACTTCCTATTGACTAACCAGCGCTGCTACAGAGGAAACAATTCATAAAAGCCTGCCTCTGGAAAAAAAAAAAAACTTCATACAAAACAGTTTAACCCAGGAGACAAAAATAACTGCTGACAGACATCACAGGTGGTCAAAGGTCACAAAGGTCAGCCTTCATCATTTAGCCTTCATCAAACAACCTTCAGCACCACTGCTTGGAGTGAGGACAATCTTCTTCACAGTGTTCATCACAAAATGAGACTTAAATCACACACACACAACTTATATGATGATATGAATCCCTGAAAAGCAGGCGACCTGGCTGTGTTATAAGGTAACAAAGTCCCCCTAACAACTCGTGTAAAGCTAAATAATTAACATGTTACATCATGTGTACACCATCTGTACACCAACATGAATATCTGTAAAATTTTAACTCTGTGTGAACTAATATGATTGCTGCAGAAACTGTGTAAACTCTGTAATTATTATTATAAAGTACCATTGGAGTCTTTATATTAGTCTTAACTCACTGTCTGTACCACAGCTACTACCTTCTTGGATAAAAACACAATAAACATTTCGATCTCTGCAAGCTTTTCCTGGTTGGATCAATTTTACAAAAAGAAAATCTAAACAGATGTCTAACTTGCTGTACTACAAGAATATCAGCATGTTTTTTTTTTATATTAGTTTTTGGTCAAACTCCAGTATGTCTTGGCCAACAGAGGTCTCCATTTCCCACTTCCTGTGCAGTGTATTAAACCTGCTGCTGCTTGTCTTCACCTCTGTGCTAACTGCCACAGTAATGCTGAATCAGGCCATTTACTACCCTGAACTCCCCCCAAAAAGCCTCTGAGCAAGCCTTTCTAAAAATTACTCACAAGACTACATATATGTGACCCTGACCTGAACTCCAAGTCAACAATTCCCACAATCCCTCACACAACGATGAGCCTTAACAGGTGGACAACAGAGTCAAGAAAACCAGCAACGCCAGCAGCACTCACCAGTGCGACACCTCGGTGTGATCCAACACGTCTAATGAGAAAAGTTTCATTCTCAAACTTCTCATTCTCATTTTGCTTTTGGTTCTGTTTCATATGAATACTCCTCTACGTGCAGTTATTTTCCTGAAGCTTGACCTTGGTCCTTTTCAGCATGACGCTGATGTCATTTGTTTCATTTCCCAGTAATCTGTCTCGCTGCTTCTGTTGGGCAACCTCACGTCAGCAGCCTCAGCAAAGTGAGGAAACAATTAGCTAAGCTGTTTAAGAGGCAAATAAGAAATTCTGGATCTTTCGGGTTTATTTTTGAAGGGACAGTTGAGGTTAACGAATTAAAATGCCGGGAATACGTTCTGAATGAAGCCACCAACACTAATCCGCATTTGGATTTTTGCTTCATTGTGATATGAATCTATAGCCAGTATATGTGACAATGCTAAGTGGAGGGGGAAAAAATCTAAAACTTAAACATTAGTTAAAACAAAAACCCTCACACTGTAAGTTAATAGCTGCTGCTGGAAAAAATACTATTTCTCAGAACATTTATCAAGCAGACTGCTGCTGCTGCTGCTGCTGCTGCTGCTGCTGACACAAAATGGCATATTTGTAATGGCGCTGCTCAAAATTCCACAGGGGCCACTGCTCGCAGTAAAATCACCTTTAGCGAACAAAATCACCCTTCAGACATCATGAGGAAAGTATGTGTGCTTGGCATTGAGACTGGCCAGAGCCAATAAGGCCTGAAAAAACATTACAAAAGAGGCAAACTGGACTCACTTATTTAAAACCCATAACAGATATTAGGTTAATTATAAATACTGTACACTAAAATTGAAATGATATCTATGTGCCCCACTTTGCCCTGTTGATACAAACTGTATAGAAATCTCAACTACTTTCTAAGGGACCGTGTGATTATTGTTCCTAGAAATAAAATATCTGATCTCTCGTATTACCAACAGTTGGACAAATCATTGATGTTGTGTGCATAGTGTTAGCTTTAATCCAGTAGTGTAGTCTACGTGATACGCAGGTATACGCCGTATACCCACAAGAAAAGGTCCAGAATTTTCATATAACCACTGAAAAATGTGCAAAGATAAGTATCTCCATGGTTTTGTGGCATAACTTTCACTTTGCCGTTCATACGTTCGCCCTTTCTGTGTTATGAAGTGAGCACTTCTGGACCATAGGGGCTCCCGTCAAGCGTGACTTGACCCGATGTTGATTACTAAGGAAGGAGTGAAGTTGTGGCACGCATGAGACGACAACTTGAATTGGTACAGCGATAATCAGTGAGGAAGGAATGTGGAGAAAAAACAATGAAAACAAAACAAAACAAAATGACAGTATTTCAGTGTTTCTGCTGCTGCCTTGGGGGACATTACAGCTGCAGCTAACATTAGCTTTAGGGAGTCTGATGCCTGTGAAGAGAATTTGTACACAACTGTTTACAGACTGTTTACATTTTTCTGATGCTACTGATGTTGTAATGATACAAAGCTGGTTAAAAATCAGTTACTTAAGCTTCAGAGAAGTTTATTTGTGTTGTTTACACAATTGTTTGCACTTGATTGGTGAAACTTTATTTGTATAAGTATATTGTTATTTTTTCTTTATTTGAAACTTATTTGTCTTGTCTTGTCACTGGGTGTTACAGTCCAGCTGTTAATGACTATTATACATCTTGTATTGCTTACAATACATTTACATTTAGATAATACATAACCAGTCTTTCATGATCACATGTGTGGGTGCATAGTTTATGCATTAATGAGCGTGGTGGTTCTTGTGTGGGGCTGTTTTAGAGCAGTTACTGCTCTGGGAGGGCTGCTGCAGGACAGATGTTGCTCCAGGATGGGGGTGTACGAGTCCGGGATTGGAAAAATAAGAGTATACCCACAAGAATAAACTTGACTACACCAGTGCTTTAAGCCAATCATTTATGTTATGCTACTAATGCAAACACAGTAATATATATTTGGTCAAAATTGAGCTATAGTCACAGAAAAACAGCTAACTACATGGTCCTAACTAACATGTAATTATTACCACAGTTATATAACCTTCTCATAAGGATATATACAGATTGTGTTTATTCTATTCCTCCACAAATTAGTGTAAAAATGGATGCACACTTTAGCAGTGCTGTTAAAATACCTACAATAAACACTGCAATGTGTTACAAAATACATTTAGTCACAGTACACAGACATGCCGACCTCATCATAAATTACCTCAGGTGATGACAATTTTTATGATCATCAACCAACGACAGATGTGATTTTTTTCTTTTACATCATCAGTAGAATTTCTTAGTTGGTAATGTGTAGAATATTTCCCCATTTCTGACCCTCACTACGACGCCTTAAAAACAAACCACTGTTAAGAAACTGAGTTTTACAAGAATAAAAAAAGATGAGAGGCTTCACAGGAAAACAAACCACAGAGCTACACTCAGGCAAAATCCCACCTCTCTCCTCCTCCTCTTTAATCTTCTCCAGGATTTAGCCTGTAAGTGGAAGGTTTGCTGACCCACACCCAGATCTCCCTCCCTGGAGCCACAGACGTCTGCAGCCATGCTGAGAAACTTATATAAACTACACTGACTGCATCACTACACAATACTGACAGGTCTATGTGTAAAAATGTCGATGGCCCATAATGAGAAGTGTTTTTAATAACTGTGAGTGACACGTACCTTGAAGAAACTGCCCTTCCTCTCCTGCTTACAGGGTTGACTGATGATACTTGTAGACATGTTGTCTCTGTGGTCTGTTCCTGTCTCGCTCTGTCTGCTGAACTGTCTGCAAAGGACAAAAAATATACATTAGAGGTGCACAGAAAATACCCTGTCAAGATCAGTCTCAATGGAGATTTATGAAGAAGGAAAAAAAAAAACTCTTTCACATTATTCTCCTCGTCTTTCTTCAAAAACATTTGTGGTTTTGTGTCAGATAAAAACATGACCACATTGGAAAAAAAAACCCACAAACCTCCTACACAGAGTGAGGACACTAAAACTACTTTCTGATTTTCTGAATCACCCATTACTGAAACTGATTTAAATAAAAGTCTTAGGTATTGAACTTTACAATCTCATCTCTTTTCAATTAGCAGCTTAAGGAAACCCCAGAGCAGCTAATAAAGCTGCTTTTCTTAAACAGGAACTGAACAACCCCTGATGTAGTGCTTCTTATAACCTGAACCTTTTAAGTGCTTGCAGGGCAAAACTGGTCATTTCGGCTTTGCTTCTGTTGTTGCACAGCCACTATTGAGCTATTTAGCACTAAAAATAAACTAGAGTGAAAGGGAAATGTGGGACAAACTTTGAAGCAGTCTTAGGTCAGTGTGATCTCATGCTAGCATTTTCCAATTACACACCAAATACATTTTCCCTCCAAAGAATTGAAAGAAAATGTGCAACCAAACTGTTAGCAATCATACATAAGCCTGTTAGCCTGCTAAATTTTGCTAATTTGCACTCGTGATAAAATAGACTTGAGGGAAAATGTGTAACCAAAGTCTTAGCAATCTTACATAAGCCTGTTAGCATGCTAAAATTTGCTAATTAGCATTACAGACAAAATAGACTTGAGGGAAAATGCGCAACCAAAGTGTTAGCAATCATATGTAAGCCTGTTAGCATGCTAAAATTTGCTAATTTGCACTCATGATAAAATAGACTTGAGGGAAAATGTGTAACCAAAATGTTAGCAATCTTACATAAGCCTGTTAGCATGCTAAAATTTGCTAATTAGCACTCATGACGAAATAGACTTAAGGGAAAATGCGCAACCAAAGTGTTAGCAACCATATGTAAGCCTGTTAGTATATTAACATTTACTAATTAGCAATCAATATAAAGCAGACTTGAGGAAAAAATGTATGACCAAATAAGCAGTAATCAAACTAGACTTAAGGGGAAATGTGAGCCAGAAACTGCTTCTTTAGATAATGCTGTTACCAGGCTAACATTTGCTTTAGGACTAAACATAGAGAGATATTTGAAATCATGACTTTCTTCTATCTTATTCTACTCTGTTCAATTCAACTCTATCCCCAAAACTCCACCCGACAGAGCCTGAATTTTTATTGACTTGAGAATTTTGTTCCAAAGTTTGTTGGACTCCAGTCACTGTAGTGGATTTGGTTTAACTTGACCTCCATCACCACTGGGTGCAGACAGAAGTTCTCTGAACCTCGGCTGAACCTGTAATCATGCTTGACAGTGATACAAGAGTCAACACAGAGCACCCTGAGGACACTATTACATTACCATCAACATCACTGACAGTGGAGAACTTCAACTACTGGAAATCAGTACACGATTTTGTGCTGGTATTGCATTATGCCTTCAGATATCACCTGTGCAAAAAAAAAATCTCACATTGCCACATATAGATAGCACAAACACTGCATTTTCCATATTCTATTTCTCCACCTCCCTCTTCACAAATCAATGTCAACAAAGCAGCATTTTACCTCATTACATCTTAGATGGAACTCTGACAAGTATTTCAGTTAAAACAAATGACTATCAAAGGCTACTCATTGTGTTTCATAAAAAACAGTCCCTGATTTTACAACAACAGCGGCAGAACACATGTGCACAGGCACGCTTGACCCAGATGTTGTGGTGGGTCTTGTTACAGCAGCTGATGTGGGCCAGCTGTGTCGAGGCATGCAAACACATCCCAGACATCCCTTTTAAGAAACACACGGGTAAGAGGAAAACACCATCAGCATCCGTCTGCTGACCCAAAACCCTCTCTGCAGACACTTCAACAAAAGCGCTTGGACAGTGGACTGGTTGTGAAAGCATAAATCTTGTGGCTGTTGGACAGACACAGCGTTCGCTATTTGACTTGGTCAAGAAAACCGAAGGGAGAGAGAGAGGGAATTGAACCTGCTGGACAAAATCAAAAAGAAGTCGCTGGAATGCTTTTGATCCTAGATCCACACAGGTCCTCTGAACATACATGTTCTTTACATGTGTGCTGGCGAGCATTCATTTTGGAATAAATCCAATATATATTACATTTTATGGCTTATACTCATCCAACTGCTTTACATTTAGGTCTTGTGCCTGCGTATGTTGGAGGTCACACGATCAGAGATAAAGTGTTAGCAGTGCTGTACTGAGTGTAGGTTATCCACAGTTTGGAAGCACTGAGATCTTAATACACAATAATATACACTCTGGTTGAATTTAGGGGGGTATAGCATGGCCTATTGTACATGCCAACATATTTGTAAAAACCCAGGTTGGTGGGGTTTTGAGTTTTAGAGAAGGAGTTCAAGACTTTTGAAGAATCATCAGTAGGGGTAGGGTCTGTATATTTTCTATGCAAATCCTATGAAGTTCAACATTGACAGTGCTCAGCAAAACACACTCAGCATAATGAGTGTGTTTACTCTGCTACCCTCCTGGCAAATTTAGTTAAAACTAGTTCAACCTTTGTAACACCACCAAACTCAACAGCATTGCGTCTTTCTCATGGTCATCAAAAATCAAGAAGAAAGACTATCTCTTTTCCACTACATGGTACCAGCTCTACTGGACCTGCCTCATCTTTGGTACAGAGACATTTATTCTGACGTTTTTGGAGATATGAGGTCCTGCTACAACCTCTGTCAGACGTTTCACCAACCAGGCGGTCAGAGCTCAGGACAGCCGCCTGATCTTGGAAGCTTGTTTTAAAATTTGCAGCTAGCTCTGATGTCTGTCATGATTAACCACAGATTTAAATCATCATCACGGTGCGGTACTTCAGAATCACATTTTAGTACCTGTTGGTACCTGGCCGGACTTTCTTTTGGAATGACAGCAGGTACTAGAAAAGTGGTACCAGGTATTTTTTCCTAATGGAAAACTAAGTAGAAAACCGAGTAGAATCAAGTAGAGTAGAGCTGGTACCATGAAGTGGAAAAGCACCATTACTGTACCAACACTGTCAGTGAAGAAGAGCATAAGCTGCCCCCGACTTTTCATCATTTAGCTTTAATGTCTCTCAACTGAACTACAGAAACTTGACGTTCACAACAACAGAATGCAGAAGTACTTGAAGGATGTTTTTTGTAACCTAGCAGCAATAAGTGTTGGAGAGAAATAGTGTGAAAAATAGTCATGGGCACTTCCAGAGCAAAAACACTGGCCTAAATGTGGGTTTTGTCAAGAGAGACTGAGCCCAAAGGAAATGCTTTCAGTTACCAAGTTACAACTCTCACCTTTAGGTTGGGACTGAAAGAATGAACTTAAATGAGTTTCCTTCAAGAGTTCATGGGGTGGCTGGGCACTTCCTTTGAGGAGCTCAGGCATCCAAAAAAAGAACTCTAAGTAGCTCAGTTGTTCTCTTTCATCAAAAGAAAATACATCACGGTGACTTCTTGCCACCTCCCTCTAGATGTAGGGCATGTCCAACTCAACAGGGAGACCCCAAGAAAGACCCAGAACATGCCAAAGGGATTATGTCTTCCATTTAACTGGGAGCTGAAGCATGAGGCTGGTGAAAACGATGCGTGGGTTACGCGTTTAAAGTCTCCACCATGTCTTGTTTTATACAGTAAGTCTATTCACAAATGAATGCAACGCTATGCCTTTGCCCTCAGAAAAAGACCGAATCATATGAGTCGATCATGTGGTCCACAACAGATATTAGAGGTCTATTACTGGCATACTACTGCTCACAAGAGTTTTATGTAAAGGCATGAAAGTGTATGTGGTTTTCTCATCTTTTAAATAGATGTGATTGGTCACCCAAAACTAAGAAGTAGCTACTCCTTAAAACATTTCACTAGTGTGAGTTGTAGTGTGACATGAAGTCAGTGTTGTTTCAGACTTCTGCTGGGACATGGCTAATTCTTGTCATTTTTACCACAGAAATCTGAACACTGATGCAACCTTCAGCATCATTAATGAAAACATGTGTTACTGGCATTGAATGAAACAAATTGCTTAAGCCCAACTGATCAAACACACACAGCATGAAGCTATAACGCTGTTTAGAAAAAGCCTTGATTAGATTTCCCTGTTTTTCACTAGTGTGTGTGTGTACATGCAAGACTGCGAGAGCCAAGGAAACAGGTTTTTTCCTGGAAAGCAGCAGAAGCCACAGATTGACAGAAGGCATGCAACCTTACTGTTGTTTTTATCTCCTGCCTCCCTCACTCCCCCTTTCCTCCACTCACATCACTAGTGGGGCTCGAGTGGGCCGAGTCCTCTTGTGAAAACAAAGGAGAGGGGTGGGCTTTTGGGGTTGTTTTGGTTAGAGAAAGATGTGAATGTGTGTGACTGCAGGCTTGAGTGTGATTCACAGTCCAGACCTGGTAAACAGGAAGGCTCCTGTGGTCGTCACTCAATGAAAAACAAACACTGGACTGCCAGTTGTCCAGTGATGTACTAAATTGCTGTTGTGAAAGTGGCACGAGGGCCAATTCACCCAGTATGAAAATGGTATGTAGCCATGCAGACAATGTTGCTAAATGGTACAAAAACAATAATGAAAATCTCAATATAGAGGTAGCTGATGTGCATGGCGCCAATGCTGCAGTGTCACAACTGAACTGTGTTTTTACTGTTGTATTCTTCTTATTGATCTGAACCAGGAGAGGTTCAACTGGAAAAAAGGGGATGCAACATACATGCATGCACTAATCAACATTTATTGTGAGTGTGAATCTGATTTTAAGAACTAAAATTAACGGTGCCTCTAAATGTGGATGTGTTTACGACATTTAGGGAAGATCCCAGATGATTGCCCCACTCCTGTGGTATTCATAACCTCTGGAGTGGAAAGCTCAGAGTTCATGAGTTGTGACATGTTTGCTGAGGTTTTCAGAAATGACTGAGGCCAAGGAAGTTCATTTTTTAATGGATGGAAGTCATATTGTCATTTTAGTCACATTAAGTTTTTCCTTGTAACTGTATAATACATGAGAAATACTGCTGATGTTGCCTCATCTTTTCATTGCACCTTTAAATTCAAATTGAGCCACAAGTGACCATATTTGGGCAAGAGGGAGGGGCTGGGGTGGAGTGAGGGGTGCATAACTCCAGCTTGACCCCTGTGAGGACACCTATCAGTCACTCAGAGCAGCTATGCCCTTAATCATCATAACTTTTCGCCTGAATAGACTCTGAATGCAGGGGTTCTATGAAAATTCAATGTAAAAAAAACTTTCTTTAAGATTATTTCCAATATTCATCCCAAATAAATGTTCATAAATATACTGTTTATAACTCCAGAACACCAGAATAATCCCAAATTTAAGTATTTTTTCAGTATCACTGAGTTTCATTCAGAGCTGCATGTGCGTCCACAGAAAAGTCACTTCTAACAGATAATTTAGCCCAGCATTAATGGTATGCGTTTCCTGAAATGTAAACAAATGTGGGACAAAAAACATGTAACTCAAGTCGTAGTGCAAAAGTGACTCACTGACTCCATGGCTGATTTATACTTCCTACTCTACAACTCTGAGTTATGGGAACTCTACAACCTACGGCATAATTATCCCACACAACTATTACAATAGTGACAACACACATTAATATCAACTTAAATCCATTGTAAGTTTCAGTGTCAGATATTTGTATAACCTCTGGCTCAACTAAATGCTACTGTGGACTTGTATTGACAATATTTATTCAGTGTTTTCCTTTCATTCATCACCCAACTATACAGTGTATACTGCACACTCTGTGACAATTAGTCATGGGCATCATGGGCCTCAAGATGACAGGGCTTAACGGTGCTACCGAGTACAGTACTGAAATAATACAACAACACCAAAAGTAGAAGTGAAAAAATGAATCCTGTCTGTACGTGTCACTGTGTCATGTTCATAGGAAAGCAGCCACCAGCTACATGGGAATAATATCCACATTGTTCTGTGATTTACCCACAGGGTTTGTTTGTTTCTTCAACTGTGACGCACACATGACTGCTACAGGAACACGTCAAATTACAGGTAAAACGGTTTCCAACTAAGTTTGGTAGAAGTGGTGTCATGTGCCTCAAAGCATTTTTTCACCGTATTGTTCTGTGGAAAGCCCAACCCATCAAGGATGGGCAAAAAAAAACAAAACAAAAGGAAAACGTTCACGTTTTTTTAACTTTTGTGACAGTGTGTTGAGAAATACTAGCTAAGCAATGCTTGAATCTACATCCGAATGATCCAGCAGCAGGATCACAGATGAGTCACATCCTCCACCGTAAAAACCTAATTCCCTTCACAAGCAATGCTCATTGTAACAATGACACATGTGACACTTACTGTGTTTGAGGTCCTGGTATTTACTTAATAACCACTGAATAATCCCTGCATTAGTCAGTGATAAGGCACATGCATGTTGAGGCACTATGTTAAGAAGGTATCAAAGTACTAAACCCACAATTTGCACAGTAAATTGTACAGCAGTTTAAATACATCTTTGAAAAAAATATTTTAAGAAAGTAAATACAATACTCAGACTGGTGATCTGTTCATGGTGTATCCTGCTTCTCAACCACTGCCAACTGGGATAGGCTTTAGCCCCCTCAAGACCTTTGGGTAAGCAGGTATAAAAGATGGATGGATTGAAATACTCCAAGTTAACTACAAGTACCTCTAAATTGCACTGAAGTACAGTACCAAGGTGAATGTATAGTACTTTTAAATAATACATTTAGTAAAAACAACTAGAACTGTTTGATTGAAAGGGGTAACCAAGCAATGAATCCTGAATGAACACTTTGGTGTGAATACAAGCTCATACATTAGATTCCACTCAACTGACAATGGATAAAAGTAGCTACATGTTAGCTAGTTAGCGGTTAGCTTGCTGTTACTGCTGGACAAATCGCATCCTGACATTAATTCTTGATCATCAATATGTTCTGAAAGAAAGCTTTTGTATCAAAAATGTACACTGATACGATATTTCTATGATAGGCCAACATCGGATAATATAATCAGCAGACTGGTCAAGCAATTGGACTTTAAATAAATATAGTGTAAAACTAAAAGAATTAAAAGTCTACAGCTCTTAACAGTTGTAATTAAAAGCACATTGATGCTTTAAACAAAATGCTTACACTGAAAATAATGACATCTTTTGGACACATTTAAACAAACCTTAATTGAAACAATTGAATAAGTCCTAAAATAAGGATTTCAGGGGCAGACTGACAGACTAATTTCTGAGACAGAAGTACTGTTACTGAAGCTAAAATATTATATATTGCAGGGCAATGCATCTAAAGGCAACACTGCAACCAAAGGGCAGATTCCTGGTTCCTCTGTGCCGCTGTCTTCTTCAATCACACCTTTCACATCACAGTCGGATGCCCTTATTTAACCCTTCCTCTGCTATGGGCGAGTGGAGTCGCCCCAGGGTGAGTCTACTCACCCAAACAATGTGCTCTGGTATTCTCATGGAAAAACATCATGAAACCAAAACTCTCACACTAAAACATGCTAGAGTAAGACTTACAAAAACCTAAATAATTTTCGGCAATATTCAGGTATTTTCGTAGCGTTCCTGAGAGCTGGAGGGGTACCCAGAACCCAAGACTTTGGTAGCAGAAGAAAGAGTTAAATAAGGCCCATCATTTTGTCAATAAAGAAATTAAGTCTATTATTTATCCCATATCCATTCACTTGTGATGGATTAAAGATTCTACCCCAGAACACATTTAATGAGGTGTAGATAAACTGTGGACCAGTCTATTACAAATACATTCATACTAAAAAGTATTTCCTCCAGTTTGTGATAAGTGCATGTTACCTCCTACCTGTGTATTGACTGATTTCAAATGGGAGGAAACCCATGCATGTGACTACCCATCTCTGCACAAAAAGGTAGTGTATAGTACATTTTGGGTTTATTGGGTTTAAAAAAGCCACAGTCCCACAAAGCCACACTTTGAGTAGTCAGGAAGTAAAGGATAAACATCAGGGGAGTCTAGACTAATGAGCCGGTTTAGCTGCTTAGACACGGTCAGACTATGAGGAATCAAATGCTTCATTCATTCCACAGCAGCTTAGCTGAATTTACAGTTGCACACTTACGAACCATCACTATCTGATTTTGGTCTGGAGGGGTCGGATATTTTTTGAATAACTTCTTTCCACCTGAACAAAATTCTGAAATTCAAATATGGTTTTAAAATGTTGAAATGTCTCCGGAAAAAAAGGAAAAGTAAGGCTTGAATCGTGTAGCAGCAGATCTGAGACTGTATTTTAAAAGTGACAAAGCAACTCAGTCTTAAAGTGAAGCCACTGTGGAGGTGCAGAAAAAGCTAATACCACCAACAACCAGTAGATGCTGACTCCCAAAAAGTCAAGCTCCAATGACTTCAGTTCAAACATCATAATTTTCAATCCTAAAATACTCCATCAACACATTTTTTTTTTTACTACAGTCAATTCTTCTTTTCACTGATCTGGTGGGTTTTAGGATTTAAATAGGGGTGTTACTTAGGGGTGTGGTTAGTTTGATTGAGAGGTCTGGTCTCCAGTGATTTAGAGGTAGTTGTCTCATACACATTGGACATTGTCCTCAGGTTCAAGGGTCAGACCTGCCTCCTCACTCCTCCCTTCATAATAAAATTTTGCCACTTCCGGCTGCAAACAACAAACATGGCGACATCCAAATGCCAAACTCATGGCTCCACAAACCAACAAGTGACATCATTTTTAGCTTGGTCCATCAGTCTATGGTCTCTGAGCAGGGATAACTAAGCTTGTTTGAGTTTAGTCCTACCTATACCTAGGACTAGTTCAAATACAACAAAAGAGTCCAACTGAAGCTACAATGAACCACACATATGAGGATAATGGTGACAACTTTCAGTCTTTTTATTTCATAGCAATGGTCACATGATCATGACATAAGTAGTGAGAGTGACCAGTTTAATCTCCTACTTTCATGTGTTCACACAGCCGACACCAAGCACTGCATGAAGTGGGCGTGACTGTCAGACTCTTTAGGAACTTGTAGGACAACTCAACATGAAAAGGGGGAAATTTCAGGAGTACAACACAGGCCCTTACAGTGAATAAAGGACTTGAATACTGCCCATAAAAACCATTAATTGCACCAACTGATAAATGTGGCCAGTCCTATATCTTTAATAAAATAAAACAACTCTGTTTGGTTTTGTCTTATAGCTCAGTGCTGTCCAAGCTCCCTGCCACATGTCTGAGCATGTCTGCTGACATATTACTGAGTAAAACTACTGCTGGGTGTGAACAGTTCAAACACATTATCTCAACCACAAGCAATTATGTCACACTACTACAACCCACCTCCACCAACTAAGCTATGATTTCCCAAAAATAATTGTTTTTCAGGTTCTGCTAACATCTGAAGAAGCAGTAGGTCATGTGTGTCAGTGGGTGAGATCTGCCTCCCTGTCTGGTTTTCCCATTATTAATACTTTCTTTGACCATATGGGGGCAGAGGCAGCTTAGGTGGATGTTAACATGACACCTACTGTAACAGTTTGCATATCTGTAACACTAATCCTGTTTCTGGTACACCCAGAGCAACCGAGCACCAAGTGGCAGTGTTTGGGACAGTTACAAAAAGGATTACAGAACAAGAAAGTCATCAGGTAGTTCAAAACACCTAAAAACCCCCAAAACAATCCATCCTGTGAGAAACACCTGAGACAAAATCAAATCAACTGATCCAGAAACAAGATGTTGTCATAGACTCTGTGTCACATTCAGTTTTCTGTATTTGCTTTACATTATAGTGAATCAGCTGAATAAATTAAATCATATTATAGACTGCAGGTTAGATTTTACTGAGATCCTGTGTACATTTTGGCTTTTCAATGTTTCTAGAAGGATATTTACAACTGTTGAAACAATGAAATCAAATTAATCTAAATTGAATAATGTACATATAGATCCAAATTTGACATAATTAGTGACATTTAAAGTACAACACAAAATAAACCATTAGTTCTGAAATTTAACAGAGATTACATATATCTCATATAATTAACACAACAAAAATACTGAATTAAAGTTCTTTTTGTTAACCTTTTATTTTTACAGTATAGAAAAGGACAGAAAATGCAGGGTAAGAGAGATGGGTATGATATGCAACACAGTGCATTGTGGTTATGTCAAATCAACCAATCGATTTTTTCAAATTTTAGGGAATACTTAAGATGCTAAGACTCTTATTAGAGAGATACAAACTAACAAACTTTAAGCTAATTAGCGATACCTTGCAAATTAAAACACCCATATCAAAGAGAAGCCAAAAATAAATATGTTTAAATTTTCCTCTAACTCATGTCAGAGGTACCTCATAATGTAAACAAACTTCTCTGTAAATTTGGTGATGGGCACTCTAACAGTTTCTGATTAATGGACAATTATAGATGGCATGGATGTTTTCCAGTTTTATTTTTTTGTATAACACCAGAAAGAATCCAAATAGTTTTCTTTATTTGTTTGTTGCAGTGTACAACTGGATGCTCCATGACCACTACTTGCACTACGCGACATGGCTACCAGTGGTTTGTGGTCCCAGGCCGGGTTGTGAAGTGGCACACCAAGCTGGCAACGGCAGCTCTGAAAAATATCCCTGAAAACGAACCTCCCGACCTCGCTGGTATCCACCAATCCCAAGCTCTTCTACCCACCCCATCTGCCTGATTTCCTGTGGGTGGCGGTTTGACCGGAGGGGGGATACGATGGCAGCCATTTAGCTTCTTCCACATAAAAAAAAACCCCTCTATGTTTAGCTCTGAAATGTGTGTCAAACACATTCCATTTCCCCTTTACATGGGCTGGGTGTGCCTCCTCTCCACTGGGCAGAGGTTTGTTCGGTGGAAAAACCATCCGCACGAGCAGTGAAATCACACACATGCACAAACACACATATCTTAACTGGCAAGAAAGAGACAGCTCTGCAGCCACACACACACACACACACACACACACACCACAGAGGAGTCTGGCAGCTATCACAGCATTACACCCACACTCACACCCTGTGCCCTGAGCCAAAGTCTACACCACCTTACTACTACAAACAGTGCAACGCTACATTAATACACTCTGATCTTTATAGAAACTTCAATTCTGATGGAAAACAAGTTCACGATGTTAACTTTCTGTGAGTGTTGAGCATCGTGCACCAGAAACAGAAAGATCTAACTCAATGTAGAATAAGTGTTGGCCAGTGTGTAAAGTTTAACAGGTAGAGCAGACAGCTTTATGACCTGTTAATGGTGTGTTGTTGTGTTAGGACCACAGCCAACTCCAGATAGCAGCAAACTGGCTGCCGGTCAAATGGAAATACGCTACAGATGTAACTGAGAAATATAAATCCAGACTCCTGAGAATTGACTGTGTTTCTGCTTGCCTCTGTTTATTTGCTGCTGTAGGTAATTGTTAAAGCACAAAGCTGCCCTGTATTTCCTGCAGGTGCTTCACCGAGGTGGGCCTTTTACTCTCATGTTACCACAGGAAGTGTTGATGGGATTTTATTACTCTCCGATCAAGCAAGAAAACACCCTGTCACGTCTTACAAACCCCAGTGAATAGGAGCTTTACGGGAGCTGTTCAGGGTAGAAACTTTTTCATTTGCCTGTAAAAACAGGTGAAACTCGGGGTCATGCAGCGGTGAGGAGAGCACTGTGGATGGACCATGTTTTCTCACAACAAGGAAGATACCGTCCAACATTTCTGTGGTGCGGGGTAATTCCCAGTGATCTAAAACAGGTTCAGTGGTTTAAAATGCGGCGCAGTTGACTGAACTCATCGAAACAGGAATTCAAAATGACAAGATCATTTCCAAAGTACACGTAAACACATAAGTGGCCAGCCCCTATTTCACATCTTAAAAGCCTGCTCCACACAAACAAGTACCCCTGTTATGTCTGACCTTCATTGTACACAATGATGAGTTCACAGCTTTAAACTAGAGCACATCTTCAAAATGCTCTGCTGAAAGTGGAAGAAGTTTTTAATGTGTGAACCTGCAAGGCTCAAGTAGTTTGGAAGTAAACCCTGGACCAGTAGGACATTTACAGAGCGTTTGTTACACACACAGAGATCCATCAATGATGGAGGTGCCTTGCATTGGGGAATTAGGAGTTTGAAATGAAAAATACTTGTATACTTTTATGTATAGTTACTTTTTTACAGGAAACAAATTTATTTTTCAGTGAACTGTCTCTGACTTGAGGATTGGTATGACTGATGAGAATCACCACCCAGACTAACAAGTTCTAGTATGAGGAAGTTGCCTTGCTGTGTTTAGACTCTTGTCCATCATGAAAGGCCATCAGGAGACCACCTATCTGCCTTAAAATTCAGCCTACAGCAAGATAAAGAGTTCAAACATCCATCCAGCTTCTATACCTGCTTATCCAATACAGAGTCACGAGGGACCAGAGTCTATCCCTGTTGGCGGGATGCACCCTGGACAGATCACAGCACCAATACGCCGAGGCAAACAACCATGCACACTCACGTTCATACTCTTTATTTAACCAAATTAGATTTGATGATTAACTTAACATACATGTCTTTGGACTGTGGGAGTTTTCTCCAGAGTACCTTGAGAAAACCTACGCCGACACAGCAGCTTTTGTTTCTGCATTGATGACGTATTTCCTGTTGCAACCTCACCAGAGACACATCAGGTCGCATTAGTGTTTACACCACAAAAGATATGTGGTCAAATGTGTCCGAGAGCACCTCCACATGCAGTCTGAGTGACCGGATCACAGTGCATCTCGGCCGGTGTTTACATTTGCATTTAGTGCTGTCCACTTGTGATCCGATCACCTGAGATGTATCCAAGGCTACAGTCGCTGTAAGAGTTATAGAAAATGATCTTCAGCCACAAGAAGAACAAGAAGTCCTGCAACAGTTGGTCTGAGCTCCCACACAGTCCTGATCTCAACATCATGGAGTCAGTCTGCATTACATGAAGACACAGAAGACACTGACACAGACTAAATCCACTGAAAAACTGTGGCAAGTTCTCCAAAACAAGACAAGTGCAGATGTACAGTGGCACAGGGTGTCTTCTGCTTAACTTTCTTTGTATGGTGTTTTTTGGTAAACTAAAATTATTGATAGGGTTCTTCTGGAAAACATCCTCACCTTTCCATCACTGCCTAAAGCAGGGATGTCAAACTCGTGCCATGGAGGGCCGAGACCCTGTAGGTTTTCTGTCCAACCATCTCTCCAGCAGGTGATCTCACTGATTAGCTCCTTCAATCAAATTGAAGGAGGTGTTGATCATTAAAATCACCTGCTTTAGTGGCCAGCCGGAAAGAAAACCTGCAGGGTCTCGGCCCTCCATGGCACGAGTTTGACACCCCTGGCCTAAAGCATTTGCATGGTATTGTATGTCTTAAGGGAACCGCAACGTAACAGGAGCTTGTCGGCACAGGTTGTGATTGGCTTCAGTCAGAGAACAACAACAACAACAGACATGACTGCAGGGTTCAGCTAAAGCCTTTTATCTTTTCAATCACACTGAACATTTTGTTACAACAACAACTGGAAGTAGTTTGATCTCTATCAATTTAAATACACTGAAATGACAGTTCTAACAATACGTTGGCGAGAACTGTGATTTGTGGTTCACTTACTGTATGAAGATTTGTGAGACTGTTATTCTATTTATAACCAGGTCTTTGATCTGCACCTGGCCTATTGCTGTCTGGATGATTTTTTTTTTCTTTTACGAGTACAATAACCTTTACACAAAACTGCAAGTGCATTTTAAATCGGTTTGAGTAGAGATTGTCGATCTGTATCGTCCAAGTTTCCCTAAACACACACACACACACACACACAGTTCCATCAAACTAAACACTGCACACACATGAAATACGAACCAAACATGTAACTTTGATGTTAGCTAACACTGGTGTGGTTAATATTAAAGCTAGCTTAAATGTTAGCTAGCTATCCTAAACCTAGCCATAACACTTACTGGCTTCAATGTAAGCTATTTAGCATCAACAAATAATACTGATGCTAGTTGTGAAAACAATAGTATTGCAAGTGGTGGAGCTTTAAAAAAATGTTAATTGTAATTTGACATGTTTAAAAATAGTACTTGTTAGCAGTTAACAGTTACTTAATTTAGTATTAAAGGTTTAGTGGAGAGTATTTTGATTTAAGTTTATTAGAATGGATTCTTCATACTTAACATTCTGAGGGAAACAACAACAAAAACGTTCTTACAAATGATTCACAATAAAAAAAATAAAAAAAAATTAATATCT
>OOFC01051099.1:30816-42037 GCA_900323345.1 Pseudochromis fuscus
AATAAGTACCGTATTTTCCGGACTATTGAGCACACCTGTCTATAAGCCACTATTGAATTTATTTGAACAGTTTCATGTGGTCCACTCTGACCGGGTCTGATGTGACGAGGCTAAATGTATTGGCGGCACGGAGCTTGCTAGCTTGTAAAAAGCCAACAAGCTTCATGCCACCAATCCATGAGCCACACTTGTGTTAAAGCCGCAGGGTTCAAAAGGGTCGGAAAAAAGTAGCGGCTTATAGTCCGGAAAATACGGTAATTGTGTCCATATTAAGGCTGAATGATTAATTAAATCTAACTTGAAATGCCAGCTTGAAGTTGCAATTTGCAATTAGCTCTTCACAAAACCCTTTGATATGGAAAATACATTATGTAGCACATCTGACCAGAGCAAAACACTGTTGTCCATCTCACGCAACACGGTCATACTAGCCAATACAATCCAACGCTCCTCTGTGCTCCCGGGTAGCTGCATATACATCCACTATCAGCAGACAAGCTTGGTGACTCGGCCTTGCCTAAGCCTGAGAAACAGTAACACTGCACAAGCTGCAATTTGACTGCTGTGCAGCCAAAACATGAAGTAAAAGTATCTTTGTGATGCTCCAGCTCAGTCTAGTAAACAACAAACTACAGTAAGCATCCTTCAGCCAAGTAACCACAGCATAACTGTACAATGAATGTAAGAAGAAAGTTTCAACGGAACTGAAAATGTTAAGTATTACATCACAACAGTGGATTTGTGGTCAAGCAAGGCCACAGACTGTATATGATGCAGTCTATGAGCAGGACGGTGGCGCTGTATCCAAGCCTCACTGTGCCCTTCATAAATGAAGACTAATTTGAGTCAATTTATAAGCTAAACTCTTGACATCCATGATGTTTTTTGTGAGTGACCCTCCAATATTAATGTCAGAGCTTATTTACAGAAAGATGAGGTCCTTTTATTTTCCTAATGGTGACTTTAAAAATGCAATAAACCTGTTGAAACAAGTCATATCTTTAACTTAATTGTGTTAGAATACTTTAATAGAATACTTTGAGTCTGGTTCGGTCATAGTAGTTGGAACTTTTGGCAATTTGTCCCAAAAAAATTGACAACCCTATGACTGAAGCTTGATTTAATAAAATTGAATTACAGTCAAATCAGTGTGATAACTGCCTCAACACATTGAGTTTAGCTTCTACTTCCTGAGTATAAATACGAAGCCCTGGTCGCTTTAGTCCACTGACAATACAAATAGGGCTGAACAATTTAGAAAAAAATCTAACAGTAATTTTTCTGAATCAAGCATCACAGTGCAGCAGATTTTAAACGTGATGTAGCATAAACACAAAATAGCTTCACACTAAGAGTTTTTCTACATTGTAATGTAATCATCAGAACCTAAATATATAAATAGCTTGTAACATGTATAGAAGCTGAGAGAAGGGCAACACCAACCTGTCAATCAAAGAGGCCATGCCCTTAATTGTGCATAACTTTAAGCCATATTATAGTTAGACTGGGTGAGTTATTTGAAAACGAACCCCACCCCCCACCCTCCCTTCATTTTACAGCTCAGGAGGTTGCAGCATTAACAATAGCTCTGTTGTATTTGTGCCCCAGTTTGACAGTGACTGACATGAACTATATCAGGACACTGAATCTGAAAGAGTGAAATGGAATTCAGCCTTCTTTCTTTTATTTTGTATTTTTATTATTTTACACATCCATTTTTATACAGTGTATGCGAATAACACAGTCACTGGGTCACACAATGGAGGCCAATACCACCAACAGCCACTAGATGCTGGCTCAGAAAAATTTACCTCAATTCAAAACATTGCCATTTTCAAGCGGTCAGTAAATTTTTTCCACAAGTCATTCTGATGTCATTGGCAACTATTCTCATCAATGACTTGGTGGTCCATTTGAAAATCATTTCATCATAAAGTAGATATTAGACTTCACAAAGAGGAAGGTTTAGGGGTGTGGTTAGTTTGATTGACAGGTCTGGTCTCAAGTTTCGTACATATTGGGCAGTGTTCTCGGGTTCATGGGTCAAACCTACCCTCCACGCTCCAAAAAAACCAACATGGCGAATCCCACACTCCGGGTTTCAAAATATGAGTCCACAAACCAACAGTGAGACGTTTCATACACTTCACCACTAAACTAGATAACAGGTCACACTGCAGTTTCACTTCTCTGGTGCTTTCAGTACTTTGTATCTCTATCTCATGAAGTCGCCAAAGTTGGACCTGGATTTAACCCCTGGTTGGGAAAAGGGGCTGATGCAGTTTGACCCATCTGAACAGACTACTGAAGGTGGTTTGACCTGCATCACTGTGAGTCTGAAGGAGGCGTCAGGAGGCTACAAGTCACCAACACTGTTTACTGCAGTAGCTACACTGGCCTGTGTTCACGCTTGTCAGGCCAAGACCAATCAGTGCTGCTGCCTGTAAAAGCATAGTAATAAGCAGGGTCGCGTGCACATTTCAGGGGTCAAATAACCTGTAATTACGTTAAGTCTATGCTTCAGGGCAGGGGAGGGGTTGGGGAATGTGGTCTTAAAAATACATAAGCACACACGTAACAATAGCATGAGTCAGGAGTTACCTGTCATCTCCACTGTCTCAGCTGTTTATGGTAATTATGTCCAGATCACTGCTTATTTGTCAGGGACACACTGAAGGTTTTTAAAGAATTGCATCTTTGTTTTTAAATGGTGAAGAAAAATACAATATACTGCAAGGACTTTGCACTAATACGACTCTGCAGAGGTACTCAGGAGACTGCTTTCTTAATAAAATGTAACATTACTGTACATTTCAGAGAAACTACATGACCGTGTTTGAAGAAGTAGTCCTATACCTTTACTACAGCTATAAAAAAAATGCAGTGAAGTAAAAAATGCAGTATTTCCCTCTGAAATGTAGTGAAGTTGAAGTAGAAAGTAGTAGAAAAAACACCAAGGAAATACTCAAGTAAAGTACAAGAATAGCAAATGTACTGTACTTTAATGGAATCAAACTGTAAATTCTTACACATTATATTCCTCAGCTGACGATCTATCAAAGTAACTACATGTTAGCTAGTTAAATATAAGCTTGGTGTTTTAGTTTTCCCATCAACACAGGTTGGGAAATACATTCGCTGATGTCAATTTATCTGTGAAATTGGCCGATCCAAAACAATTTGTTAGGCTGTTCTTTATAAGGGCTTATTACACCCCTTTCCAGCTTTGTATTTATATTCCTGGCCTCCTCTGGGGTAGTTTTGGATAGACTGCAGTTCAATTAAGTCCTTATTTAGCTTATATAATTTCTGGATTATAATGTCACAGCCAATAAAATGTAAACTTGTGTGGTGTGAAGATCCAACACTGGAAAACTGTAGAACAGAAAAGATCAAACCTATTCCATGATATTACTTCTGTAATAACTGGTTTGATTCTTCAAAGTAAAAGTCAAATGGTGCTTTTCCACTACGGTACCAGTTCACCTCAGTACTGTTTCCATTACAGAGGATAGTACCACCTCTGTGTAGTTGGAGGAGAAAGTAAAGTAACTGCGAGTTCTTTTAAGTTTAAATATGTTTCTAATTTCTCAAGTTGGAGCCAGCTTAAGAAATTGCTCCGACATTTACGGAGATGTGAGGTCCCACTACAACCTCCGTCGACTGTTAGGCCGACTGGGCGGGCATACCTCAGGATCCCTGCTGACCTTTTTTAAAAATAATTTTAACATTGCACCAAAGCCTGTAATTGTATCCTGGATCTTTTTAGTGTTTTTTTGCACATTGTAGAAACTTGTAATTCTAGAGACTATACCTGTGCAGACTGTGCTGGCTTGCAGGTACAAGTATTTGTGTTTCATGCAGTGACGATTCTGACCAATCACATTTTAGTAACATAGCATGAGAGCAGGTACTAGAAAAGAGGTACCAGGCTCCAGATACTCTTTCCTGATGGGAAACCGAACCAAACCGTGTAGAGTCCAGTTGGTACCATGTGGTGGAACAGCGCCAAAGGTGTCCCTCTGGCAGGAGAACCTCTACGGGCATCATTTCTATCTTTAACATCACTGTATCTACTACTTCATTCATGATAAAACACCTATCCCGAGCATCTAACATCTATGACCCTGGCTCCACCTGAGCAAACACCACATTCAACAGGAGGTGGTCAAACAACAAACCAGGCCAAAGCTCTATTCATGAATTCCTGACCTGTGATTCAGGTCTGAGGTAGACAGCAGCCCCGGCACTGGGCTACTAAGCACATTAGCAGATTTCTGAGGAGATTGAAAAACCAGGGTCTTGGCCAGTATTAGGAAATACTTTTGCCTTTTTTTTCTTTTTTTACTGCACTTCTCCCAGAAAAAAAAGTGGACAGACAGGAGATGGATGATAGGTAGGATGTTAGAGGCTGGTGATGATGGGTAGGGTTACAGTCTGAGAACTCTTCAAATGCCTGGGGCCACGTTTTTAAACAGTAGTCTAATTACCATGCAAACAATACATGACACACCAATCTGTGAGCTGGAAACATCGGAGGGGACCAAAA
Organism: Pseudochromis fuscus; assembly: GCA_900323345.1. NCBI lineage: Eukaryota > Metazoa > Chordata > Actinopteri > Pseudochromidae > Pseudochromis > Pseudochromis fuscus. The sequence continues at coordinate 35,366 of OOFC01051099.1, forward strand.
GAAGAGTCCTGAGTCACCGGCAACAAAACACCACCGTACAAATATCACAGTGCTCACATATCAGCAAGTGCTTCAGGCTGTAAGAGATTTATTGAGGGAATAAGCTCAAATAGTTTTGTTGACATAATGATTCACAGCTTAGTTTGGGGGAGCTCAAATCTGAACAATACTATGGATTAACTCGAGTTTATTCTTACTAATCTGGGTTATTATAATATAATGTAAAGACTGAGTCCTTTAATCACATCTCACAATGAAATGGCTGAAAAGTTGTAAATTCTCCAAATGTCACGATAGCTTGTCGTAGTGATTTCAATGTTGGACATATGTGAACATGTATGAATTTTTTGTGAGCCAGTCCTTATGCCACTACTGGGCTGTCAAGATGGCCACATTCTGAGCCCATATGATGGCAGAGCATTCAGACCAATCAGGAGAATCCTTCCCATCTTTTGATTGGCTGAAATGCTCTGACATCACATGGGTTCATTTGGAATGCTAGCCTTTTCGGAAATAACCCATAATGCGTGAATTTTGGCTTACGTAGACAGATTTCTTATTTATTGTCAAACCTTCCCATGAATGGTTAGTTTATGTCATAATCTATCTTCCAAACTGTATTTTAACAACTGATTTTCTAATATTTGGGCACTTTTGTACTGTGCACAGACTGTACAGCACATAAAATACAGCACTGATAATAGGAAAATGTGACATATTTTGTAGTTTGTGTTGCAGCCAAATTTAGGACGGATTAGCAATCGTGTTAAATTACACCTTCTGTTATGTGTGACGTATCAAAAACAGCATGTATTCCCTTATAATGCAAAACTCTAACAGCTGGTGAGGCGGCTTTCGCGTGCACTGGTTAAACAGTGACGTCGCGCAACAGGTGGTGATAAGTTGTTCAACACGTCCCGCAGGATTCCTCTCACATAATACTGCGTTACTACAGACGGTAGGATAGTAAATAATCACAGCCTCGCGCCTTTTTCAACAATAGATTGACCAACACTGGTGGTTTTTAAGATCATTACAGGCGAACAATGTGAAAACAAAGGAGAGCCAGCTGAACTTTAGCGGTACCTGCCTGGCTCTGCGGGGTGAGCGTTATTCCAGTTTGCCAGAAGAAAACTCCGCTCCGAAGAGTTGGAGATTATGTAAAAGCATTATCTCTCCGTGTCCAGGTGACCGTCGGCTGCTGTGTGTAGTACTTCTTATAGTTCCGGGTACAGAAACCAAGTGAAGAGAATCGGTGCAGCGCCGGTTCCCTCCATGATCCAAACTCTTCTTGTGAGGAGCTGCGTTGTCGTCTCTGCGTAAAGCTCCCTGCAAGAACAGCGGAGTTCATGTAGCTTTCAAAATAAAACACATGTACAGTACAGATAAGATTTATTCATCCAACACCTTGGGAAGACAGGAAAATAAGTACAGTGCAAAATAGAATAGAAAAAAATAGAGAAACATAGAATAAAAAATGTAGAAATAAGGATTTAACAATCATGTAAACAATACACAAGTATAGACTAAGAAGTATAGAAGTGAGAATTTAACAGAAATGTACATAAACATATAGCCTATAGACATACTATAAATGAATGTATGTGTATGTGTTAAATACTTATATGTCAAAAAACAACATAGGCCTATGTCTAAATTGCATGTATGTTTGTATGTGTGCATAGATGATACTTTACTTAGTTATAGCCACAGAAAAATAGAATTCAAGATTCAAGGTTTTTATTGTCACTTCCACAATATGTTGAAACATACAGTCTTAAAAATCCGTCGCTTCACACTTCGCGTTTTTTTAATACTTAAATTAATAAGATTAAGAAAATATATAAACACATGCTTTTGGAAAACTATTTAGGCTACAACAAGACGTTTTGCACAGTTTGTTATGTTGTTTTTTTAAACAGAAAAGTGTTTCATATATTTAATGAACTTTATATTAGGTCACCCAGGTCTTTACCTGATACAGTATAATTGAAGGAAATAATTTACAGATATATGCTGTTTCCTAAACCTTCTTCTACATCCCATTTTATCAATATAAGTAAATAATGGGGTTTATGTTGGACTTCTTATGTTAGACATAACATTTATTTGCCATTCAGATTATACACCATACAGCGCACATCAGAACAAAATTGCACTGGCTCAGCATAGTGCAAAACTGCAACAAATAAGTAGCCTAAATAATATTTTAAATAACCGTATTATGCCATGTCTATAAGCAGCTAATTATTCCTAATGGCATTTTCCAAACTACAACTCCATTACTGTAGAGGCAGAGCTGCACTACTTCCTGGTTGGTTCTTGTTCTGTGGTTAGCTTGACACTGATGCTGCCTCCTTCCCCCCACAGAGCAGCTCAGGAACAAAAACAAACTCTGCATTAACTTTCACATCACGTGTCTCTGCTGGGAAAACCTTATAGGTCCTCTGTAGAGCCTGTGGCTTTACCTCCAGTCCACAGCAACAATCTAATGTTGTGCAAAAATCATTTAACAAGCACTTCAGTTACAGAAAGGTGCATGTTATGTCCATATATCAACAATCCTAAATATGAAAGCTGTAATGATATTTTGTATTATCGAAATCGAGGCTGTGTAATAACAGCACAGTAACAGCACTACTGTATGCAAAGATTTCTAAATGTAAACTTGGGCTTTTTGTGAAACTCTCTTCATTTAGTGTTGCAGAAAGAGGAACAAAAAAACGCCATGCTTTGCAAAAATCTGACTTCTGTGGAAAAATAAATACTAGTGTACTTACATGTAATACAGCCCTTGATAATGGTTAATTTTGTTCCAGCTAATTTCCTTTATACACCATTTCCTGAAAATTGGTTTCTTGAAATTATGCAGGTATTTGTAGAAACTACTACTTGTAGTAGAATCTGGGTGTTGAGTATGAAGTAAGTGGAAAAATACACTGGGTTTTCTAGAAGAACAACAACTGGTCATTTGATGGACATTGATGTTGCAGGCTGGTTAAACTGCATCATCTCCTTTAGCTTTCAGCTGCAGTGGAAATTCCTGAGTTAACTGACCTCATGATGAATGAATAGCTTACCTAATTTCCACAGACCAGATGTCAGTATACACATAATTTCGGAACTGTAGCAACTAGCATGTTCTCAATTTACTTTATAACTTGTACTGACTTTTTTTTTTTTTTTAAATATCTTGTAATTTACAGTTGATTCTGAGGGAATTTAAGAGGTGAGCTTCCAGCAAACTGACTAGAATTTCAAAATAAAGTATGTGAATTCTTCCAAACTCACCCACAGCAGTTACTGTTGCTGCCTTAGTGCCTCAGAGATGAGTGCATATCACAAGTGAGTTATTTGAAACACTTAGTAGGTTTTTTTTCAATAGATAATACAGCAGTAATACCTGCTGCTTCACATTGTTTAAATACTATGAAGACTTTTTAATCTGATTTATTTGATATATATAATATACAATCTCCTACAAAATTACTGTTGCACTCTTTAATGTTATTAAACATCAAACTCTCTAAACTGAACCACACAAGACGTGATTTTAATGAACAATGGGATTGTTAAGACTTTGATTTTGTCGCCCCCTGCAGTACAAACAGTGAAGTAACCTTCAGTAGATATACAAAGAGTGTTTGACAATAAGTGTCAGTGTAGATTAGTGAAACACAGCTTTAACACACTGAATAAATAACACACAGTGGGTGTTTTCTTGTCTCTTCTCATTCAGCTGCTTCAACAGAACAGATCTGAGGTCATGGGACAAAAACCACAAAGGTCTAAAAGTGCAGAAAATCCTTCAGATTGTATATATTTTATTACCATGTTACAACAACAGTATTTCATGCAGTGTGTTCATATTTGTGATCATCCTATCCTGGATTAGAAACCCTTGTGTTTAAGTATGTTGGGATATCAGTGTGTGCAGCTTTGGTTGAAACTGTTCCACTTCCTCTGGATGTTGATGTACCAGTGGCCACTTCCTGTCAGTGTGAAGGGAATAACAGAGTTGTAGATTAAGAATGCTACCAGCTAACTTTAATCAGGTAGCATGAGAAACACACATGATAAAAAAGACAATCTTTGGGTACACAGGAAACAGCCTGTATACAGCAGTACTTTATTAGTGTGCATTACATACACATTTGTTATATACACATGGATTCACTGGGATTGTTGGATGTCATGGCTTACAGCAGCTTAGTGCAGTCATTTGGCATATATATTTCAGTTTGGGAAGCAAGCTTGCAAACACACAGAGATAGGTTTCACTTTTTAATGTTTACTTTTTAATTTTAATGTTTTGCTCATATCCTAAAGATGCAGGTTATGAAAACTGAGAGTGGTTCCAATCTAACAAGGCTGCTGCAGAGTCACTGCTGTCAGTATGGTAATAGAAATTACTTTTTAAAAATCTTCAATGAATATTCTGACAAGCTTTGGTTTGGAGAATCTTTGATAAAGGACAACAACATACCCCAAGTTTCAATTACTGGATTTATGAGTGAAGTCAATGCTCAAGTTAGCGTAATAGAAATTACTATTATATATTAAACATAGGCTTGAGTAAATATCACCAGTGATTTGCACAACCCCAAAGAGAACAACAGACTCATGTGTGACTCCTTTGAGGTTATCTGAGGGGGATTCACATTTAAACATGGCTATCAGTTGTCAAAACTTACCCAACAAGTCGCACATACTTCATTAAATAATGAAGTCAAAGCTAAAGTGACTTTCAACCTGTAAAATTAGCCAGTAAGTAAATGCTGATCATTTTTATGGAAGAAACTTTGACGACAGAAACAACAAGATTACTCCAACAAGCAGCACTTACTAGATTCTGTATGAAAGTCAGTGCTTCTGTTAGAGTAACGTTGGTGAACAATTTCTGAAATATTTGGCCATGGGTAACTGATGAGGAACTTTCGATTGCTTGATCCATTTGTAACAAGACTTCCAGTACATGCAGTTGTTGCTGTCACTTAAAATTACCCCAACAAGTAGCACTTACTGAATTCAGGACTCATGTCAGTACTAATGTCAGGGTAATACACATGACTTTCAACCTAAAAGAATGAGCCTAAGTTATTGTTAATAACTGGAGAGTTTTTGACAACAGAGGACAACAAGATTACCCCAACAAGTAGCACTTACTGTATTAAGAAATCAAGTCAGTGCTTCTGTTAGAGTAATGTTGGTGACTAGTTCAATGCTTGAATTTGGGAAACAGACTAAAAACAATTTTAAAAACCCACATTATAAAGGTAAAATGCTTTGCTTATTGATATTTTCAGTTGAACGTTTTGCTCACACATCTGAAAATACAGAGGTCATTAAAACTACCACAACAAGAAGCACTTACTGCATTGTGAGTGAAAGTCGGTGTTTCTGTTGAAGTAATTATAATGGCCATATGACAACAAAACAATTGTGAATAACTCTGATGGTATCTGAGAGTGACTGCAAATCAAACATGGCTGCCACTGCACAGTCGCTCTTGTCAATTAAAACTACCCCAACAAGTAGCACTTACTGTATTTAATTATCAAGTCAGTACTAAAGTTAGGGTAATAGAAATGACTTTCAACCTGTAAAAATTAGCTTCAGTAAATGTTAATGACTGTTTTAGGAGACTGTGAAGATAGAGACAAGATTACCCCAAGTAGCACTTACTGTACTGATGGAGAATTTACAACCAAGAAAACCCCAAAGAGGAGCACTTATGGACATAAGACTCAAGAGTACTTCCTTTGAGGTTGTCCAAGAGTGATTTACATTGAAACACAGCACTGAGTGAAGACAGTTTCTATTGCCAGTCAATACTGCCCCAACAAGATGCACTTACTGTGTTCAGTAATCAAGTCAGTGGTCAAGTTAGGGTAATAGAAATGACCTTCGACCTGTAAAAATTACCTTGAGCAATGGTTGATGAGGAGAATGTCTGATGACATCAAGATTACTCCAACAAGTAGCACTTACTGTATTCAAACACAAGTCAGTGCTTTTGTTAGAGTGATGTTGGTGTCTAATGAAAAGTTCTTGTCATGTGAACTTGATGAAAAACTCAACACCAAGAAAACCCCAAAGAGGAGCACTTATGGACAAAAGAAACATGAGTGCTTCCTTTGAGGTTGTCCAAGAGTGATTCAAATTCAAACATAGCTGCAAGTGCACAGTCGCTCTTGTCAATTAAAACTACCCCAACAAGTAGCACTTACTGTATTTAATAATCAAGTCAGTACTCAAGTTAGGGTAATAGAAATGACTTTCAACCTGTAAAAATAGCCTACAACAAATATCCCTCCATGCTCCACGAGAACTTCCATAAGAACTATGTCAGACAGAAATATTATGAGTGGTGTGATAAAGTAGATTCAGGAAATCAGAAATCAGTGATGGTGAACTGATGAAGAATTCACAACCAAGAAAACCCCAAAGAGGAGCACTTATGAATCATGAGTGCTTCCTTTGAGGTTGTCCAAGAGCGATTCACATTCATAGATGGCTGCTAGTGAACAGAGTTGCTATTGCCAGTGAATACTGCCCCAACAAGACACACTTACTGTATTCAATAATCAAGTCAGTGGTCAAGTCAGGGTAATAGAAGTGACCTTCAACCTGTAAAAGCAGCCTACAACAAATATCCCTCCATGTTTCAAT
>OOFC01051099.1:42057-56975 GCA_900323345.1 Pseudochromis fuscus
AAGAAAGTAGATTCAAGAAATGAGTGATGGTAAACTGATGAAGAATTCACAACCAAGAAAACCCCAAAGAGGAGCACTTATGGACACAAGACTCATGAGTGCTTCCTTTGAGGTTGTCTGAGAGTGATCAGCATTCAAACATGGCTGCCAGTGCACAGTTGCTCTTGTCAATTAAAACTACCCCAACAAGTAGCACTTACTGTATTTAATAATCAAGTCAGTACTCAAATCAGGGTAATAGAAAAGACTTTCAACCTGTAAAAATGAGCTTCAGTAAATGTCAATGACTGTTTTAGGAGACTGTGAAGATAGAGACCACAAGATTACCCCAACAAGTAGCACTTACTGTATTCAGATATCAAGTCAGTGCTTCTGTTAGAGTAATGTTGGTGACTGATGCAAGAAAGTAGATTCAAGAAATGAGTGATGGTAAACTGATGAAGAATTCACAACCAAGAAAACCCCAAAGAGGAGCACTTATGGACACAAGACTCATGAGTGCTTCCTTTGAGGTTGTCCAAGAGCGATTCACATTCAAAGATGGCTGCTAGTGAACAGAGTTGCTATTGCCAGTGAATACTGCCCCAACAAGATGCACTTATTGTATTCAGTAATCAAGTCAGTGTTAGGGTAATAGAAATGACCTTCAACCTGTAAAAATTACCTTGAGCAATGGTTGATGAGGAGAATGTCAACAAGATTACCCCAACAAGTAGCACTTACTGTATTCAAACATCAAGTCAGTGCTTCTGTTAGAGTAATGTTGGTGACTGTTGAAAAATGTTGTCATATCACCTTGATGAAAAACTCACAACAGTCGGTCTGTGAGCTTCAGACTCATGAGTGCTTCCTTTGAGGATCTCTGAGAGTAATCAGCATTCAAACATTTTCACATTGGTCCAGGAGCAGACATGTTACCAGCATTGTTACTTACCCATGAGCTTCTCCATAGTCCAGCTGAGTTTGTTCTTCTGTATCCTGCATGATCTCCTCATCCCTGTGCTTTTGGTGTTGCCTCCAAAGAGTAGCCCACCTTATATCCTGAATGCAACCACCTCTGCCCAGCTCCACCCCCTTTTGCCAAGTTTCAATGGTCGAGATAACGGTCGGCCAACGACCCAACCATTCATTTTGTAATGCATGCGGGCCATCACACCTTGATGACTGGGTAATTTGATTTCTGTGAGCTGACTTGATGATGTCACCTCTTTGTCTCTGTGGCCTCAACTATACAGCTTAAAGAAATACTTTAAATTTATTTTCCCCATGCTATTTTCACTGCTTGTCGGGTTTCCCATTTCTAATTTATGGAGCACATGTGGACCGATTCATAGTACAAAGCAAGAAATTATCAAATTTTCATACATTTTGTTACACAACCTCTGTCTGTGTGTGTTTGTACAGCCAGGTTTTCAGGCTCAGGAGTGTGTGTTTGTGTTAAACATGACAAATAAACTCTTGATACATCTTAATAGTGTAGCAATAATTTCTCCCATATAGGTTCTGCTTTTTAATAAAGGATGCTTGTATTAAAAATATGCAATTACTTTGTATCATCTTCTACACAGTCCCTTTTCTTTTATATCTTAAGAGAACTGCTGGGGTCAAAATTACTGAGCAAAGTTACTTTTTGGGGTAAATTAGATTAGCTCAGATTAGATTAAATTAACTATTTACATGGGAAATTCAAACTATTACTATAAAAACACGAGTGATAATGTGTGTAATGAGGAAAATTAGTAATATTAAGATTCAGTGAAATCTGGAGGTAAAAATATAAATATACCCATCAATACAACTGTGTGGGAAGTTTTATTTTTGATCTACTCATATATACTCATACTACAGGGTGACACAAAAAACAGGAATCTTTTAACAATCCAATAAAACCAAGAGTGATGAAGGAAAATTATTTTATTCATAGTAATTGAAACCTTAGATGCCATTTAAGAAACAATGAAATTTTCACTTTTATCTCACAGTGGTGCCGCTTGCACATGTTTGCCAATACACACTTCATAAATTCCTGTTTTTGGGTCACCCTGTATTTACAACACTGCACATGAATCTAAAAAGTGAATCTAAAGGTCTAAATGTGCACAAGATTTTATAGTGAAGTGCACTGCTTTACTTTAAAAGTATTTTAAAAGCAACATGTATATATCCAGATATGTTGAATGCAGCAGGTTTTTTTTAAATTAAAAGCAACACAAACTAATATTTTCACGATTTGCTGAGAAGCGGTTGAATGTTTTACGTTTGATTCATTACAGGGACCTTGGAAAGGATGTGGTTACTGTGGCCTCACAGAATGAAGATGGGTCAGACCTTCAGCTGTGCAGAGTTTGCATGTTTCCTCGGGCACATTTGTGATACTCATAATTGAAATGACTGTAACTTCCAACTTGATAACTCAACTTGGTATCAGTGACTCTGCTGGTGAAACACAGCACATCACTCTTCAGTTAGAAAAACCAACAGCCCCAACAAGAAGCACCCCCTGGATTCAGCAGCAGAAATACATTTCCATAGTCTTCCCAGCTCGCCCGGCGACACCTCGCCTAATCCTGAGTCGTCAGGCGATGCCGCCACGTCTGCTCCTGGGCCCCCGGCCAACGACGCCTCGTTCCTGAGTTGTCAGGCGATGATACTTCTGTTGCTCTCTTGTTTGACGACGCTGCTGCTTCTTTCACTCCACTGCAGAGCAAGTTTCACCTCAGCCAAACATTGATTACTACTTTAATACTTCTTTGTATTCAGAAATCAAACCGGTGATTCTGTTAGAGTAAAGTAAATTATTATCATGCAGCATAAAAATAGATTTTCTAGTCACGATTTTGAATTGTTATGAAATATATTCACCATAATTGTGTCCTTGATTTAAACTTTAATTCACTTATTTTAGTTGAATAAAACATATTGTTTGTGTGATTCCAAACAGAGAGAATATTATGAAGTGAATCCAACTTAATGTAATTATGTTGAATTAAGAAGCACTTCCTGTCCTGTGTGTGTTTTTATTTAATGCAGCAGGTTTTCAAGACATTTGCAGAGCGTACAAACCCTGGGTGCCCTTCTTGCTCATTTTGTAAATACTCCTGTTATCTGTCAGACTAAGATAAGGAAAACTGAACAATACATTTTCAGGGAAGCATTCAAATGGTATAATTAGTTTACAGGTAAAAATGATACAGTGTTAGCCTTCTGCACATGCTTTTTTTTTTAAATTTTATTGACAATAAATAAAAGTGCAATACAGTATACGTGCAAAATAATACAGTTTAACAGTACGTGTTAAAATAAAATACAAAAACAACAGAAGAAAAAGAAATGGAAAAAAAAACACAAAAGACAAAAAAAAAAGAAAAAATAATAATACAGCCAGGGGAACAATGGAGGTACATGACATTGCAATATGAAATATTTACAAAATGAGTTGTTAGTTTGAGTAGCTTTATTGTTATTGACATGTTTTATAGTGTTGATGTATTGTTTAAGTTCATTTTCAAAGTGATATTTTATTTTGAAAACCCAAATATCCCCAAAGACCTTTCCCGCTTGGTACAAACAATAATCTCGCTTGTCAAATACCATATCCACAAAAACAAATTTTCTCAAACAAAACCTAATGGACATCACTTTGAAAATAAACTTAAACAATACATCAACACTATAAAACATGTCAATAACAATAAAGCCTTCTGCACATGCTGTACAGCCTCTTCTGCACTGATGAAGAGTCTTTTCCAGCCCTGATGTTGTTTGGCTGGTGAGTGTGTGACACAGATCTTTCACACTTTCACCAGCATTGTGTGTTGGGTCTCCTGAAGGACATTGTGAACACTTGTGTAACTGTTTTACTCCCACAGAAACATAAAGCCATAATGAGCAGGGAGAAATTTAACTGATAAGCTTGAAAACCCACCTCCTCAAGAAACACACCACCAAACCACACACTTGGAGAAACTGTATCAAACTGAAGGTGCTTTATGGGGTTTGTTTGGGTTTCTTTAGATCTACACAAGTTTAAAAATTGTGTTTAAAAAGCTGATAATTGAGATAAAAGAGAAGTTTTTAAATTTGCTGTTTTGAATAAATCCAAAGAAACCAAGGTGACAACAACTTCTACAATTCGGTATCAACATAAGTAATCAAATCCTGTGTGAAAGGGTGTAGGAGGAAGTTAATAAACTTATCTCGTCTACCCCTTTGTTATCATATAATTCAATCCAGCACGAGTGTAAATAATCTGAACAGAAGACAAGAAAGAAACTACAAAAAAAAGTCACAATGCTCATCGCTACAAATTAATTTCTCCATTTCTCTGTTGTGTTTGTGGAAAATGTGGTTGATGAAAATGAGTTTAAATTTGTTTCCTCACTACAGCTATTCCAGAAATTAACTCCTTTGACTGAGATACAATGTATTTTACGTTTATGTTTTTTGAAAATACATATTCCCCTCAGATTATATTTTAAGTATACTTGATGATGTATCATTAATGTGAAATTGAAATGATTTTTAATAACATTTACAGTGTTAACCACCAACAACTTGTCTCTTTTTATATATTTTTTCCCCAGAGTAATGGAGAAACTGTATCAATGCTTCATGGGGTTTTGTTTGGGTTTCTTTAGATCTACATGAGTTTAAAAATTGTGTTTATAACAAAGCTGATGTATGATAATTGATAATAAAGTCTAGAGTAACTTTTGACTTAGGAAAGAGCGATATTCAGATTTGCTGTTCTGATTAAATCCAAATTAACGCAGTGTTTTAAGTCGATATTTACTTGATGATATATCATTGATGTGAAATTAAATGTATTTTTTAGTAACATCTTCAGTGTTAAAAGGATTTGTTTTTCAAATTAAGAGTATCTTCAAGTCACACTTAATAAATACTAAATGTAGTTGATTTTTTTGTAATAATATGGTTTGTAATGTCTTGGTTTTTTGAGTAGTAGATCTTCTTTTCTCCACAGACTGAGGAGCTGATGGAAAAACCCCGCAGACAACCACTCCTCCTTTGAGGCTGTGTAGGAGTGATAAAAAACTCACTTCCAGGACTCCCCCGGTGAACAGATTTACCTTTCAAAAAGCTTGAATGTTGCAGCCATTTCCCCCCATTGTGTTCTGTTTCACAGCGTCTCAATGCGCTGGATAACGGTCGGCCAACGACCAGGCCGCGATGAGCATACCTTTAGATGCTGATGAGGAGCCGGTTGGAGCTTGATGAGGTGAATTCATGCGTCTTGTTGTCACAGTGTGGCTCCTCACTGCAGAGTCACCACAGATACAGTCAACCATTACAAATAACCTGGATTTACCAAGAGCAGTTGTTGAGATGTCTCTTAGCAAATGTACAGCTACAATCATCACTCCATTGTAAAGATGAATTTTCAGTTTTATTGTTTAAATTAACTCTGAAACATTTTTTCTTTAACAATATAAATAATACAATCTCTACCTGCGATATGATATATGAGAGTCTCAGGGATTCTTCAGACCACTTATTCTGTTGTAGATTATTTACGTAAATGATTAAAATAAGCAGTGGTTCCTGTCAGTCACCAACAGGAGGCTGGTATCTCTGATTTATCAGTGTGTTTCAGCCCTGCAGCCTGTTTGCTTTGTGGCCAATTGATGTGATTCAACACATTTTTGTATCAAATTAAAGCAATTCCTTCAAGTTAGTTGTTATTTTGATTAATTACAAAGGAAAATAAAGACACAAGAAAACAAAAAATGAAATGTGAAACAGAACAACCCCCATCAACAGGTTGTATTTTACTATTTTCCACCTTTTAGGTAAAGATTAAACCTTTCTCCAAGTTTGTATTTAGGAATAAATAACAGACTTTTTATAGTGTGTTTTTTGCCCTGACATGAGTGTAAGGACCTTAAATATGCAGCCTCCACTAAACTATAAACTTTCCTTAGACCTTTGTGATAAATGATGTGAGGCCCACTTCGGGTGTCCTCCAGAGATCAGGCCTCAATTATGTATTCATGTGTAGGTGCTTATTTGCAATGGGTGAGAGGCAGTGAACAGTCTGCTGCAGAGCCATCACACAACCATTCACACTCCCTCTCACACCTACAGCCAATTTACAATCAACTACTAATTTAACATATGTGTCTTTGGGCTGTGGCAGAAACTTGCAGACACACAGAGAAGCACAGACTGTGAAGGATGAAGCTAACGTGACGTGTGGTTTGAGTTTTGCATTTGAACGTGGCCATGTTGGTTGTTTAGAGCCAGATGTGACCATATTTGGATAGGAAGGAAGGAGTGAGGAGACTGGGGTGACCCTTGAACCCGAGGACGCTGGCTAATGTGAATGAAAGCAAACCTGTCAATCAAACTAATCCCATCCTAAAATCTTCCTCTTTAAATCATCTGTTTAATGATTAAATCATTTTCAGATGGACCATCAGATCACTGATAAGAAGAGTTGTTAATGACATCAGAGTGACTTGTGGAAAAACCTATTGACTGACTGACAATGACAGCATTTAGTGGTCGTCACTGGTGGCCTGTCAATCAAATTAACATTGAATCTACTTAATTTTTTTTTTTGATGAACCCCCAAATTACTGACTTTAGCTAATGACATCAGAATGACTTGTGGAAAAAAAATATTCAAAATAATTACTTTTGATTTGAAATTTTTGGAACTAGCATCTAGTGGCAGTCAGGAGTATTGCACTTTGGTATTTGCCTCATTTCTATGTACAGTCTGTGGGCAAAACTCAACCCACAACAATGTCCAACCTGAGGTTTGAACCTGCCACCTTCCTGCTGCACATTATATAGAGTTTTTCACTCTCATGTACAATAGTCCCTTTCTGGTTATGATTACTTCTATCATGCAATATTCACGTCACAGCTTTCTTTGTAATGTGTAGTAGTCCCTCTTTTGTTACATCCTGGATCATTATAATTTGAAGTTTGGTTTTAGAGGCACTTGTTTTATTAGCACTCAGCACTGCACCCTTTCTGTATATATACTTTGTTATTGTACATTTCTATAGTTTTTAATTTGAAAGATCTTGCATGCTAGAAGTACATGTTTGTAATTTTGGGACCGATTTGGCACAAGAAGTTCCTTCGCGATTAATAAAGTTCTATCTTATCTTATCTGGTAAATGTATATGTCAAAAAATACCTTCAAATTGCAGCTAATGTCGTGAAATGTGAAATTTTCACAAATTCATCCCAAGGTTCAGATTGGACCTCCTCTGACCGACCGTATGTTTACAGCTGTCGTATGTATCCCACTGCACAGGTCACCGCCTCTCCGGACCACACGGGGGCGGTAGAGCACACAAACGTTCTTTGCCAACCGCCGGTAAATACCGAAGAAGAAGAAGAGGAAACAGTAAAACGTGTATCAGCTGAGCTGGCTGATGTGAAAACCCTGTTACGTGATTTTTAGAATATAATTTCAGACTACTGGGATGGAGAATGACATCCTCGTCTCTCTGGAAGATTTAGGGTAAGTTACACAACAGAAACATGTCCGCTGCTCTATGAACGTCATGTGCTGAACTCCACTGAGCAGCTTTCCTATTTTAGCCAACGTAATGCAATACAGCCTAGTGTAGCTACACGGCTAACGTCAGTGAGACGGTGAGGGACATTTTAATTTTCTTCTGTGCATCCCGGTTATGTCTGCACACACTGCTGTCAGTGGACCTACAGACAGATTGTGGTCGCTGTGCTTCAAGCTGCGTCAGCAGAAGCAGCTCCAGTGCATATCAGAAAAGCTCCAATACATTCCTTTCTGTTAACCAGTTCAACGCCCATTTTACAATGAGAAAACGTTTTGAGGTTAATAATTTGAATGCTGAAAAATACAGTAGCGTCTCATAAATGATCAGAGAGCCTGAGCCGGGTTTTGTGCTGTGTCTACGTTTGGTAATGAGCAAGGCTTCCTTAAATAACCAGATTTTTGAATGGGGTTTGGCTCCACTGGGGAATGCTGTTGGCAGAAAGGCTGGAGTGTGCTGACTAAATCAAGCTTCACAACTGCTCCTCGTTACTGCCACGCTGTGCTGATGATAAATCATGACTTGAGGTTGAAGACAGAAGGTTTTCTCTGAGCTCTGTGTGTCTGTGTCCGTGTCCCTGTAGGTACCAGGGCCCTCTGTTGGAGGATGGAGCTCTGGAGTCTGCTGTGAGCAGAGGAGCAGCTTCACCTGAGTTTACTAAGCTCTGTGCCTGGATCGTCTCAGAGCTCAGACTCTACTGCCAACTGGAGGAAAATGTCCACGCCACTAACTGTAAGACTTGTGTGATCGTTGTTGAAGAAGTTAAGGGTAGTGGGTATGCAATGATGAAACAGTGGCACATGAAATAGCTGGTGTGGCTTGGTTTGTGTTAGATTATTCTGCTTTTACCTGGAAGTTAAAGGTTGAAAATCTATATTTAGATATTTTGAATTGTTTTGTCCTTTACTCGTCCCAGGCCCGACTGAGGCCGAGAGCTTTCAGCTGGAGATGAGCGGTCTGCTGTCAGAGCTCGCCTGCCCTTACTCCGTCCTCACCAGTGGAGATGTCACCCAGAGACTCCTCAACAGGACCGACTGCGTGCTGCTTCTCAGTAAGATAACACAACTGTTTAAAGAATAACTTGAACTTTCATGATGCATTGAGCTTAAGGGCTAAAGTCTGCGGCCTGTTGGGCCCCACCCACCTGTACATCCTGTATCCTGGTGACATGTGGACCTGGTTATAAATGCTCTCTGAACATATTGTGATCAGATAACGCAGACTGCGGTATGTGACCACATTCTGGGAAAATGGAAAGTAACTGTATGAAAAATCAAATAAAAGAAGAGGAGCAACAGTGATCCCTGCACAGCCCATGTTGTTTAGATTAGTGTGACTTGCTCTGGTAGCATGCTAACTAACGATAACCACCAGAAATTGATGGCGGCTGCAGGTTTTGGACTGTGGCTACTTTGTGCTCTGTCTGTTGCTCGTCACTAACTGCACAGCCTCTGGATCTCACCTGATGTAACAGCCCTTTTAGAAACTGAATTGAAGCTTAATTCTGTAAACAGAGTAAGGGCTGTGTGGCTGCTGGTGGCATGTATCAGTGAGGCTGAACACATCCACAGTTCAGATTATAAACTGCAGACTTTGTATTATAGTTGTCATCTTTTGTATATTAATACTGGACTGATTTAATCACTGAAGCATGTAGCAATGCAGGGATGTGAGTGTAATGTGAGAATTCTGCACAGATGTTCCAGCATTGATAGATCAACACTGAAAGCTGGGCTGTTGTCTTGTATGTTTTCAGTTTATTCAGGAAGTGTGTGACTCACAGGTTTCCTCAGCTGATTTATACAGATGTATAAACTGATATGATGCTGATTTGAATAACAAATCATGTAAAATAGAGGTTAAACCAGAGGTCACAGATCACTTCTGTATCTCTATAGTTAACCAAATTATGATAATAAAACAATTATAGACTGTGTACAAACTGATATGTGGCTCCGATAACATTTTATTAGGTTGGAATCAGACCCAATATAAGAAGAGTAAGAATAACTTGTCAAAAAAATTGAGTATATCATGATTGGAGAGGATTTTTGAAGTGAGTTTTTTGCAGTCATCACCTAGTGGCCATCTTTGGTATTACAGCTTTTTGTCATTGGCCCATGTCCATATACAGTCTTTTGTGTACTGCACAGCCTGGTGAGCTGGTACAAGTCTATGGCCAGTTTCTGCCACATCAGGTGTTTGCAACTGTTTTGGTTGTTGAGGCAGAAGTTGGATGAAACTGATGTGCTCCTCTACAAATAATAAACATCATGATATCTGCAGCCACAGTCAGAACAGAGACAGTCTCTGGGTGAGTCACGGGAGCTTTAAGGTCCCACACCTGAGGCGGACATTTCTTTTGTTGCAGTTTTGGCTTTTAGGTGGAGTGGGTGGGGCACATGGTGGATGTACTGCATTTGGGTGTCATCATTCTAGCACGTTCCATGTCCTGGTTTAGCACCTTACACTCTGCAGCTGCCAAATACAAACTGCACCATCACTCTGTTAGACTGTTTGACTGTTCATTCAGCCATGTTTGGTGAGGAGACATTTATTCTGGAACTTTACTCACACAGTTTTACAATGTTTTCTCATCTGGGGTTGGATCTTAAATAGAAAACAGATACTAAAGAGCACTCTTACACAAATTTAAGTGGTGACATGTTCCTGGAAACTATCTGGTAATTGTTTTTTTCCTACCTGCGATTACACAATTATAACAGCTTTAAATTTGTATTATTTTTTTCAAGTGTTCAGGTAACTTGCTGAGCGTCCTCTCAGTCCACTAATAACCCTGATGTTCTGTTCCAGCTCAGATAACTCTGGACAAGCCATTTTTATTTACTCCATCAGTTGTGTTGCCTTCACAGATGCAGAGTTTACTGACACGACTTCATCATTATTGATTAACAATACAGTGAAACAATCTGCAGTTTAAGGCCAGATGGTGTTGATCAGTGTCACTCAGTGTTTTATTGTGAAAATCAGAATATCTCATCCTTTCTGTGTAGTAGTTAATGATAACTGAAAAATCCTGAATCTGTTGAATCTTTGAACCCTCCTGTTATGTTGTGGGTCAGATTCACCTGCTGACAAGTTTGAAAACCTGTTTTTCAGGATGAAACTTATTCTTCAGGCTGTAACATTTAAAATCAATATAGTTAATAGCTGATAATGTCTTTGCATGTCACACATACAATATATCAGTCCAATACTAAAACAGTAAAGACAAAGTGAAGATATCATAAGTCCTAACTAATAAGTTATGTTTTTTTTGGTTAAGTGATTAAAAACTGACGCAGGAAGTTTATTGGGAACTAACACAACAGGAGGGTTAAAGGACTCCTCCTGTCTCACTGCCGACATTTTGACTGGAAACACGTTCAGAGTTGGATGAAGATACTGAACACAGTTTTTAAAATGTTACTTTTGTTCAGACTCTAAAACAAACAGGAGGAGTTTGTACTAGTGGCTCTGATAGACACCACTTACACACTGCTTTGTCGTCTTTTCCTTGAATGTCTGCATCAGAGGTGGAGAGTGCAAAGTCACGATGACCCATAGAATCACATTCATCTCCAGTTTATTTCTTCACTGTCCTGCAGAGGTTTATGGCTTACTGTCAGTCAGCTGTCTCTGTAAAATTTTAATTTCTTAATCTCTCCTCACACACTGTGTTACGCAGATACTCTGCTTTGTCAAACACAGGTGCAGCTAATGACATGACTGCAGGTCATTGGACATCATGCCAGTACAAAGGCCTTTACCTTTTCCCTGCTGACTGACCAGGAACTTCTACAGCTGCAGTTGTATCAGCTTGTTACGTTCACATTTTACATAGCCACAAGCTACAGTCTTCATAATCTCACTGTACAGATGAATTGATCAGCAATGATACAGTTCCTCATGCTATTTGAACCCTCTGGCTATTTTCTCCATTGATAACTCCAGTTAAAACCATTCACATGACACGATTGTGTGCTAATTGTGGCTAATTCTGCTATAAATGGAAAGTAACAAGAACAATCCTGAGCTACATGGACTGTATATAGACGAGACAAAGCTTACATGACGTCACTCTTTCGTTTGTGGACTCACATTTAAAGCCATGTTTGTTGTTTGGACCCAGAAGTGACCATATTTGGATATGAAGAGAGGAATTAGGAGGCGGGTAGCAACCTCCTTGGAGGTTGGACACTGCCCAATGTAAATGAGACCGTGTTCAGGTCTAGTCTCATTGGGGACCAGACGTGTCAGTCATACTAAACCTACATCTTCCTCTTTTCGAAGCCTGATATTTACTTAATAATGAAATGATTTTCAGATGGACCATCAGATCCCTGATAAGAAGAGCAGACTTCAGCTAATGACATTTTTGAATTGAAGTCAATTGCCCTCTAGTGGCCATCTGCGGTATTGCACTTTTTTGCATTTCTGCATTGTTCTAACTTTTGAGGCCCAGTGGCTATTTCTACATACAGTCTATTGGAGCTGCAGATGAGTTGAAGATGCAGCCCATGAGCTCTCTCCACAGTCAAGAAAATTCAATTCCAGTAATATTAAAACCAGCATGGTACAGTTTGCAACAGCAGCAATGAAGGATTCACAGTCCAGATTATTTGATTGTTCAGGTGATCATCATTCCAATCAGATTACACAACAGAAATTCAACTCTAAGATCTCATCTGTGCAGTGTCTGAGTTGCCTAAATACAGTGGAGCCCCCATCAGTGTTAGTAGTTAAACCTGTGCTTTTTTTAATTTCAGTCTCAGGTAGCACTGAAACCGTGAGAGAACTCAACCAAAGCTCATGTTTTGTTGTTTTTTTGTCTCGCAGCCTTTCTGGTGTCTGAGTTGGAAGCGTCGAGGATGATCCTGATCAACAAGCCTCAGAAAAAAGCCCAGGAGTCCGGCAGCCCCGTGTTCCAGGAGCTGAAGGGCATCTGCATGGCACTGGGCATGTCCAAGCCTCCAGCCAACATCACCATGTTCCAGTTCTTCAGTGGGATTGAGAAAAAGGTCAGTTGGCCTGAGGACACAGGGAGGTGGTGCACACTGTCAACATAAATAGCATCTAGTTGGATGAAATCCTTCTGGACAACAGATACTGTAGAACAACTGCTACCACAATATTTCCTTAAATCAATGATAATGTGTCCTATTTATCTAGTTTATTGTTTGAGGAAATACACCCTTTGAGGGGAAAAATAGGAGTGAATAAATAAATATAGTGTACCCTCAAATATTTCACAATAAAAGCCTGGATAAGAAATTAATAGCCTGTCAATTAACATTGAAATATTAGTAGTAGGCTTTTATTTTGAAATTATTACAGAAACAAGCAGCAACTTTAAGGTTTCTGATACACTCCACTCACAATTCAAGTGTAAAAAATGAGGACTAGTTAAACTGATGAGAGGAAATTAAAAGTGAATTCCTATCACTAGTACAAGCTGGCCTCAGATAGGAGCCTGTTACCTTCTGCAGGCCCCGGCCACTATTTGAGGATTTACGTTATAATATAATGTGACCACTTTTTGTAAAACCCGAACACCCAGCAAATAAACTTTATTTTTTTAAAATCACAAACACCATGTCGGGATTGTGTGGATTTCCCACCTTCACAGTAAATGCTTTTAATTTCTCCATGAAAACAAAATCATATTCAAACACACAATATTGTCAGCAGAAAAAAAAACAAAAACTGTTATGCTAGTCACATCATGAGAAGAATAAATAACGTTTTGTTTTTCATCCATGCATTCATATTACACAAATCTGCATGTCGTCTGTTCTCCCAGCTGAAAGAAGCTCTGAGTCGAGTCCCACCAAATCATGTAGGAGACCCTCTGATGAAGAAAGCACTCGGACCTGTCCACTTGGTAAATCCTGAAAATATCCACAGAAATACAGCACAGTCGAACATCGCTGCATGAGTGAATGACTCGTTTCTTTTCTTACCTTTTCTCACTTTGCCAGGAAAAAATCGAAGCTATAAACCAAGCACTAGTGAACGAGTATGAAGTGAGAAGGAAGATGTTGCTGAAACGTCTGGATGTAACAGTGCAGTCGTTCGGCTGGTCTGACAGAGCAAAGGTACGTCGCAACGTGGAGTCTTAATCCTAAAACACACTGAGAGAGAACAAAGGAAGCAGTTTCAACAAGAAGTCATGTCTCTCTTGTATGTGTTTGTATAACTGGCCACACTGAAATCATGAAGACATTAATGTTTTTTCCCCTCTCTTCACTGTCTCACTACAGACACATGCTGACAAGTTGGGTAAAGTCTACCCACCGTTGCGTTCTGCACTCGGCACCAAAAGTAAAATTTCGGTTTCCCACCTTCTCGCTGCTCGACAAGACTTCTCCAAGATCCTGCGCACAAGCAGCGGCAAGATAAGAGAGAAGACTGCCTGTGCCATCAATAAGGTTGGTTCATCATTTTTGTCTCATTTTGAACAAAAACTCTTATATTTATTCACCTCAATCAACCCTGTTGTACTGCATCAGTTTCATTTTTCTGTGACGTGTCTCTACGTGAAGAAGAAGGCTGAAGGTTTAAAGTTGTAGCTCCATAATAAGACCAAACATGTTAGTACACAAGGAATTATTCCTGACTTTGCTTGTAGCTCCAAAGCTCACACTGCACATGTAAATCTTTATAAAAAAATATATATATGTAGTTTCATGTGTAACCTTTTACCACCCGAGCCTCCAAATTTCCACCTTGCCTTTTTCTAGTTATTTTGATTAACCTGCAAAATCTAACATCCATGTGCAATTCCAGTGTTTTTGTTCACTAAAACTCTAAAATCAAAATCCTTTTTTGTGTTTTTCTGCTATTCTTGTTTCATCATCACTGCTATTACACTCTTACAACACGTAGTATTTAGTAAATCAGCTGATTTTTCAGTTTCTGGGAGAGACGCTGGGGCAATTACCGTAATGACACCATATTCACTGTAAAGTGCAACATCTCAGCTCTGGGGAACCGTTGGAATTTTTCTGATTGCGCAAACCGTGACATAATTACGGTAATCCAAAGATGCATGTGCAGACCTGCCGCTGACTACACGCTCGAAATTAAAGGGTTAAAAAGCTGATCACTGTAGTTTTAAACACGTTACTCAGCCAGGATCTCATGAAGCTGCCAAGAGTTTGCAAAACAAGACAACCAGTAGCTACTTTTGTTTTCACTCTATAAAAATCTGTTATTTCCTAATTGTGATGTTTTCTGTTTTGTTCCACATTGTAGACAATCAGTGTGTAAATCTGTAGGGAAACAAATTCAGCTAATAGTCTCAACTGAAACACGTCTCCTCCTCAGGTTCTGATGGGCCGGGTGCCAGACAGAGGGGGC
>OOFC01051102.1:11659-23954 GCA_900323345.1 Pseudochromis fuscus
AAAGAAATAAATGTAAAATCTTAGTGTTTTTCATATGCAAACGTATTAAATGTGGTTACAGTGCACATGCATGTTCAGCTGATTTTATTTGTGTGTGTGTGTGTGTGTGTGTGTGTGTGTGTGTGTGTGTGTGTGCCCTTTGCACAGGCAGTTTGTAATCAGCTGTCAGAGTGGGCTCTGGCTTCATGGCAGCAGTTGAGAGCAGAGAGAGCAGCTCTCAGGTCGACTCGTGCAGCAGCAGCAGCAGCAGTGAAGGTGGAGGACACAGGACGGACGTTCAGCCTGCGCTCAGGCTGCATATCCATTAGCTGCATTTTTTTGCCAAAGATAATCATGGTGGTGTGAGTGAGTGTGAGTGTGTGTGTCATTTTGAGTTTGGATTGCTTGTTTTCAGACTCCAGTGCCTGCATTGGGAACAGTCTAGAGAAAAGGTAAGACTTCAGAGTGATCAATATGTAATCAATACATAAGTTGCTGTGGATAACTCACCAGTGGGGGAAAAAACCCTCAAATATTCATTTTTTTGTTGTCATGTTTTTCAATATTACTGGACAAGGTTTTTTGTGATATAAAGTAATATGAGCGTTCCAGTACAAACATTAAAGATAAAAAAATATGTATATGAAAAAATGTCATCATCTGTTACAACTTTAACCAAATTGTAAATTCACGCTATTTTGTGTAATAAATACAAATTCACATTATTACCATTATTAATTAGGGATTTATATTATACTGAATCATACTAATGAAATAATACATTAACACATCAAATTAAACATTTTACAGTTTATGTTTAATTAGAAATGAATCATAAACTGTGCAAAAGAAGCTGTGAAGAGGTCAGCCCTCAGCAGTGCGAGTACAAATCTTGAAGAGATATTTTGATTGTTTTTCTTCAAAGCTTAACATTAATATGACATATTACTGCATTGTCTCTTAATATTTACTTTATAGAGTTGAATACTATATGGTGTAACTGTCTGCATTTACAAACAAAACTAGTTTGTAAGATGTGTAATGTGCAGACACTGGAATCAGAATTGGAAGTGATTTATTATTTATTCTATTATCAATAACTTAGATTAGAGCTACAATTTAATTTTTTTATGTTACAGTATATGCCACTAATTATGCATCTTTAATAATATCTAAAAAAAATATTGTTTTTTATACCAACAAGCCAACTCTAATCCCTCTGATACAACCTCTTAGGATATTTCCTGAAATAATTTCCTTAATGGGAAACATAGCAGTGAGATTTTTCTTTCACTGATTGGTTAGATTTAGCTGTTAAAAAAAATTGGTTATATTTAAGAAAGGATCAGTTTTAAATAAAAGATGATAGTCATAGTTGCAAAAATATACATATAGTTTAACGGCATTGCTGCATGTGGTTAAAGGGGAACAGCAGTGGACCTATCCATCCTCCCTACACAGACTTTGTGACTCTGTAATGTTCAGCTCTCATAATTATATAATTCCAGTGAAATAAGCAAAAAACATTTTGTTGTTCATGTTTTTCTGTGCTGGTGAAGATGATCGAGCTGGGCCTCGCTGATGGCAGCCTGATAGACGAGCTGATGGAGCTGACGGCACAGAGCCTCAGTCACCTGGAGATCCAGGAACGCTTCGACATCATTAAGGAGATCGGCCGAGGGAAGTACGGCAAAGTGCTGCTGGTCACACATCGCTTCAGGGGTATGACTGCACATTGTTCATCTGATCTCTCTCAGCATAAGAACCAAGTGCTGGTTACAGTAACTTATCACCATGTTTTATTCATTGATTCATGAAGCTGTTCCCATAAAGAAACAATCCAAGAAGGAGGCGACCTGAGCTGAACAGGTTACATTTTTGCGTGTTAAATTTTTTATGAAAATGCACATGACTACAAGCACTTCTGAGTTGTTATAAAAATGTAACGCTCAAGTTAAAGTTGACCTGAAATGAAAAATTGCAAACATAAGAGTATGTGTCACAGAGGAGATTTGTCCACATAACAACCACTCTGAAGTGAAAAATGTCTATTTATTGTTCACTTACTTAATGATGTTGGCCAAAATAAATTATATTAAATTATGTTTGTTTTAATTTTTATATCAAAGTTCAATCACATTTACTTCCGGGTCAAAAATAAATAAATAAATAAATCACACGACTTTTGTCATCTTCTCCACAGCAATTTCAACCAATAGTATCACTCCATCCACCTGTCAATCAATCTGTTAGCAGCATAATTCAGATTACCACCAGAAAACAGAGAGTAGTGGCAGCTGTAGTAGTAATCAGTAGTTTGTTGGAACAGTATTGTTGTTCAGTATGTAGTACTAATGTTACATCAGCTAGCTAACTACGGTGTTCTGTTGTGTTTCAACCACAGACTGTTTATAGACATGGACGCACCAACCAGGTCTCAAAAATGAGGCCAGTGGGGTCAAGAGTTAGACTCACCTCCTCACTCCTCCCTTGCAAAAACTGGCTCCAAACAATCAACATGGCCACGTTCAAATACCAAACTCCTGGTTTGTCCACAAACCAATGGATGACATCGCACTAGCTTTGTCCATTTTCTATATACATATAGAAGTTTCAATGCTCCAATCAAATTGCTCCAAAATGGCATATCCTGTTTTTGGAAACACATCATGATACAGAGGTTAGACACTACTGAAATGCCATTTCTGGTGGAGTTTAAGTGTAAGTGCCTCTGATTTGTCCATGATTAAAAGGAAACACTGTGGTCTCTAAGAAGTAACACATTTCTCGAGCTGTCCGGCCAGTGCAAATTTACATTTGTCATGGTAGGAAAAGTTGAAATTAAAATAGATTAAGAACTAAAAAGAGAAAGATTTTTACAGAGCATCCACAGGAAACTACGATTCAAACAAAAAAGATAGGATGCATGCACTCCTCTGACTGAATGGGAACCTTGAACCCCAGGTGACCCAGAGAGAGAGAGTCGAGTCAGGGCAGAGCCATGAGCTGGTCGGTGCAGACAAAGTCGAGGGCAGAATGCAGACCACGAGCTGGCAGGAGGCCGGCTGGCTCCAACCCTGCAGGCTTTGAATTTAGAAACCGCTGAAGAGACTCTGTGTGTGTGTATGGATGACTTAACAGAAGTTTAAGGTTTTAGAAAAGTCATGCTATGGTGCTTTAGACAATTATGACATTACAGTGAATAGCTAAAATAACTAAAGTCTCCCTGAAGTGGCCCTAGGTGTTTGTACTTCTGCATTTCTTTACAAAGACAAAGAAGACGTGCATAAACTGTGATAATAATAGCCAAAGTGTGGATGATCTGCAGGGACTCCCATGGCCTTGAAAGTGATGCCCAAAGCCTCGACTAAGCTGCAGGGCTTTCTGCGAGAGTACTGCATCTCCTTACACCTGTCCTGCCACCCCTGCATCGTGGGCCTCTTTGGCATCGCCTTCCAGTCCGACGAGCACTACTGCTTTGCCCAGGAGCTCGTCATTGGGAGGGACCTTTTTGCTGTCATCCAGCCAAAAGTGAGTCCAACACTGGCAAAATAAGACTAGATGGATTAAGACTAGTGCCACACTAGTGGGTCTGTGAGGTTGTATTTAGATACACTGGTGCTTTGAGCAGAATGCTAAGGTCAGCGTACACCAGCTAACTGATTACCTGCCACTTCTGATTTCAGGATTTTACTCATCACATTTAAACGGCTTAATAGCTTGACTCCAGACTATATTACTAAATTGCTAGTCTACAAACCAGAGCACAGCCTCAGGTGTAAACGGCAGATGCTTTTCTATAAACACCTAACTAGGAGTGGTTTTCTAGCTGAGATGCTTTGGTTGTTAAAATACAGACTATCCCAAAAGTGCTATATTGTAATAGTCTAATTTTGAAGATAGTTTGTGTTATCAACAAGTGACCCAATGTTAAAACTGTCTAGAGATGTCATCTGGGACAGATGTGGATACTCAGAGTAGCAGTATTAACTTCACCTCCACTGTTGTTTAGCAGGATGTGATGTAGTCTTTTTTCACCTCTCTTGCACTATGATTGGACAGCCAAATTAAAAGTGATAGTCATAAAGCTACTATTTAACCCACAGACAGTATTTAGAAATGGATGTAGCAACCAGGTCTCAAAAATGAGGCCACTGCAGATGTGCAAAAAATGTACAATACCACTGATGGCCACTAGAACACTCTGGCTCCAATTAACTTTAGTTCAGTAAAGGTGATTTTTAGTCAGGAAATAGTCAGTACATTTTTTCCACAAGTCTTTCTGATGTCATTAGCAAAAGTCAACACTTGTTATTAGTGCCACTTCATCACTCCTCCCTTCTTATCCAAATATGGTCACTTTCTCCAAAAAAAGCAACATGGCGACGTTCAAAAGCCAAACTCCTGGCTTCAAGATGTAAGTCCACAAACTAAAGGGTATCATCATGGGGACTATGTCCAGCTCCTATATACAGTCTATGTGTAAACTTCATAGAAACATACAGCAGAGACTTCACCTGGGGTAACTGTAACTGTAACTGTATGAAACTGTTATAGGTGAGTAGATCACAGAAAATACAGTAGGTCCAGTTCTAAAAGGACCTCAACTGGAAGTCAGGATTCAGCTTTTGTTTTCTTTCTGCTGTGTTTACTTTTACTTTTTATACATTTTGCACCTTTGCAAAATGGCACAAAAATCCCTACACATCCTGTCTTTACTTCATCCAGGTAGGTATCCCAGAATCATCTGTAAAACGCTGCGTCCTTCAGATCGCCAGCGCCCTGGAGTTCATCCACAGCCATGGTCTGGTCCACCGTGATGTCAAGCCAGAAAACATCCTCCTGTTGGACAATCACTGCTGCCAGGTGAAGCTGGCCGACTTCGGCCTCGCCCAGAAGAGAGGCACCCTGATACGCTTCATCACAGGTACCCTCCCCTACATGGCTCCTGAACTTTGCACCGTGGCCCTGCTGGAAGGCCAGAAAGAAGTGACCGCCCCTCCTCTCAGCGTGGAGCCCAGCCTGGACACCTGGGCCTTCGGGGTGGTTATCTTCTGCATCCTCACAGGCTACTTCCCCTGGGAGCGCTGCATGGAATCAGACGACTTCTACCAGGAGTTTGCAGACTGGTGCAGAACGGAGGAGAGACCTATCGCCGAGGAGGACATTCCTCCTTTGTGGAAAAGATTCACTCCAGAAGCTATGGAAATGTTTGGAAAGCTGCTGGCTCTGGATGCAAGGCAGAGGTGTACAGTGGGGGAGGTGAGAGCGTACGTAGAGAAGGACTGGCTGAAGAAGGTCCCTGGTGACGAGCAGCGGCAGACAACAGGAAAAGGAAAATTCAGTGGCTCTGGGAATAATTAGAAGCATGGAGAGGTAGATGAACAGCCGGATACTTAGACGGCTTTTCTGTATAATCTAAAGATGGTTTTGCCTGAACAGCACTAAACATATATCATATACAGGCCTGAAAGTGGCTGAAAGCATTTTGCAGTGATGAAACATCCTGTCTGGTGTTTGTATCACCCTGAATGGAGGCACATCATTCTGAGGCCCGTGTTTAACTCTCGTATCACATAACCACAACATCCCAGAACATTTGGTGGGATTTAACAATGGGGAAGTATTAGGTCCATTACTGAAACCTAGAGTGAGGGACTTGTTTTGTTTTTCTTTCCATAAAAATGAACACCAGTTACTTGCCAAACTAGTGAGGAGCCCAATCTCGTTTCCTTTTGGTGAAAACCAGAGTTTTCTGTGTCGACATTTGTGGCACACTGGTAACAATGTGTTTTACATCAACCAGCATCAACTGGTTTGTCAAAGGGAAGACGGGAGCAACAGTTACCACAGAACATGCATCGTAAGCATGCGTTGACAGTACATTTACTCTCACTGCCAGAAGGAGACGAGAGTTTCACACTGCACGCAAAAGTAGAGATCACAGTTTAAAAATATTTATATTCAAACAGGATGTGTGTGTAGAACAAAACATCTGGAGCAATTTGATTGGATCACTGAAACACAACAAAACACCACTGGCTAAAGGTACCAGACAACATCAGGTTGTTTCTAATTGAACCATTTGCAACTCAACTAACATCACAATCCAAACCAACACTTTACAGTTTGTTACAGAACTAACTAATGACACTATAATATATAATATACTGTTCCAACAAACTGCTGATTACTACTGCTACACCTCTCTGTCAATGTTTTCTGGTGGTGATCTGAACTGCGGTGTTGGCACCAAATGACTAATCGCAGACATTTACAGGTGAGACGCATTTTATCACAAGAATAAACTACAGTCCTGAACAAATATGAGCAATTTTAAAAATGGTATTCAATCCAAAAGCTACACAGCTGCAGCCACTACATTCAGGAGGAAGGTTGGTAGAAATGTGCGACTGTGTGAACGATCAGTCAATATGAACACAGACCTCTACGTAACCACAAAATGTGTTTCACGTGTGTTGATTTTCGCCTTATTTACATTTTCAAATCCATTACAAAACAAAATCTGTGTAGAATACAACCTCACTGCAACTGTAATGTTACTTTTATAAAAGCACTGTAATCAATGTCATTTGAAGTTTGACACAAAGTTTCCAGCTGTTTCTAGGATTTTCTTCTCTGAGTTTATTAAAAACCTGCAGCATCAGGATCATCTGGGCTCATATTATTAAATATCCTGGACTTGGAGGATCAATCAGGATGTAACAGTAACTTTCCATCAGACAGGTGAGCTGTCACAGAGTCACAGGTTTATCAGCTGCAGTTAAATTATTTGACTCCGTTTTCTAAAATATCTGATTGGTCAGTGTGTGTGGTGCTTTTATACGTTTTGATCTCTTATCTGGAACATCACCTGCTCTGGAGTAGGTTAGGTTGGCTGCACAAGTTACCATGGTGATATACTCCAGCACAAAGTAAAGCATTGTGGTGCTGAAAACCTGGGATTTAAAGTTACCTTGATGAGCTCAAACCCTGCTTCGTAGTACAGGCCTCAGGTTACCATCTTGTCAGACTGATGTGTACAGATAAGCAACAAAAATATTCAGGCTGCTTACAGGACTGTTGAGCCCTACCTCTAGATCAGAGCTCTTCAACTGAGTTTAGGTCTCCACCAGTATACACATAAAGGATAATACAGTTTCCCCAGTACTTCCTAAGATCAGTTGTAGCTGGACCACCACAACCCTCCCAATAATAAAAACACATCACTTCATCAACCTATGAAGGGGACTTACCAATGTGGCTTTTGCAACCACTGTGCTTATAGAAAGAAATACGGTGACTTT
The DNA here is from genome assembly GCA_900323345.1 of Pseudochromis fuscus. Classification (NCBI taxonomy): domain Eukaryota; kingdom Metazoa; phylum Chordata; class Actinopteri; family Pseudochromidae; genus Pseudochromis; species Pseudochromis fuscus. The sequence continues at coordinate 18,946 of OOFC01051102.1, forward strand.
AGGAAAAAAGCTGCAAAACATCAAATTATATAAGAGCATGAGCAGAAACCATCAAATGAAATATACAGGGTGGAGACTGACTGAAAGCCACAGCTTAAATGAAGAAACTGATTTCACTGTTTTTGTTTTTGTGGTAGTTACAGTATTTCTGGTTTTGGTGCTGTTGAATGGTTTATAACATTTCTGTCTTTTTTTTTTCTACCTTCTGATGAGCCATGTAGTGGCCGCACTGTGGAGGAATACTGTGTATTACACCCTGAAGGACGTATGTGTAGGTGTGGGTTGTAACTCAGTTCTATTTTAACATGTAGCAGAATTGTTTATGTTTTGAGACATTATTACAAAAGTATGAATTTCATATCATGAAACAACCACCTAAATAAAGACTTAGTTACATTTATCAGAAGAGTGCCTTAGATCTTTTTTCCTAGAAACTTTTGTGTCCTTTATCAGCTTCACTGCTCTGTACTACACAGTGTTTAATTATTGTAGCTGCTCAAGGTGGAGCTACAGTAGTTTGAATTATTTTCTGTAGAGTTTAGCAGTTTTACTCCAACCTGTGGGTCAAGCACATTTAAATAAATGCTGATTAATATCCTTGTAATCTGAACCTAATATAAGGGATTTAAAAATGTAAGTGTATTTCAGCAGCAACTGTAATTTTGTTAAACAGTCTGTAAGCAAATACTAAAAAATAACTCAAGCTGGTAAGTAGGCTTACAGCAAATCACATGAGGATTTATAGTTTGAATCAGTCTGTTGCTGGGAATCTGTATCTGCAGCTGGCCCTGTGCTGATGGATGTCCTGCTGTTGATGTTGTTGTTGGGATACGTGGGACGCCACAGGTGCTTTCAGGGCACGACGTGTCAGGATCTGAGGAGGGGTGGAACTGCACTTGGACTGGGGCCTGAACCTGCTTGTCTCCTCATGCTTTACATGCATATATAGGACATTACACTAACCAGAGGGGGGTGGGGGGGGTCATCTTTCAGCTGACCCCTGGGCCCAATGAGGCCTGTCATACAAACACAAACACGACCAAATGTAAATCCGACTGCAAAGCCAGCGCAGGCATTTGACTCACCAACTATCTCAGCTGGCGTTCACACATATAAACAGACTCAGTGCTTGAAAAGATTGAAATAATGTCTTGCATGCTTTCTCTGTGTAACAAGGCCTCATCAACAGTCAAACGCTGCAGTGAACTTCTTGGCTTAAAGGAAAATTAAAAGTGTTGTTTTCAGCAGATTTTTTTTTCTTGTACTTTTTGCTGATGCGTGAGAGATTGTGCTTTCCTGCTAAGTCTAACAGGTCACACCATCAAAGCAGATGAGGCCGATAAGCAGGATATATATATTTTCCAGGAAACATTTAGTACTCGAGAAGATTTATCGTCACATGACTTCCCCCACTCGCCAAATAAAGATCATTTTGTGGTGTGACTGAAGGCTCTGTGGTCGTGCACTTTCTCCTTTATCTTATCTACGTGGCTCTCATGTTCCTGATACTTGAGTAGTTAAACACCACATTAGTCAGTCATCACGCACTATGATACATAGCTACTCATGCCCTATCTGGTGGTTCCCAACACGGGTACTTTCACACTAAGTGCTCAGAAAGGCTGTAGAGTAGCTGTGCATCTTTTAAAATGTATATTAATAACTTACTAATGATAAATAAATTAGTGAGAAGCTTTTTGTAAGGACAGGTTTTGGACTGCAAAGATATAAAAAAAAAGTACTTTTCAAACATGGCAGGATACTGAGCTACAAGTGTTCAAAAAACCTCATTTCATCTAATAAACATTCAACCACAGACTGAATATCTTATTAAAAAGTAAACATAATGACTCTTTGTCCTTCAGCACTATTTTAACAGCAGACTCTGACTTACTGTTCGCAACTTATAACTGCAGTATGTTCATGTAAATTTAAATAAATGGTTGCAATTTATTATTTGTTACTATTTAGCATTTAGAAGTGGTATATGAACTGTATGAAGTACAATTATATTTTTAGGTGCTTATTAATGTACTGTATTTGACAACAGTTCAAATTATTACATGTATTTTATTATGTTGTCATTCATTGTCCGTTAATACACCTGTCTTCAGTTGTTTCTCCACAAAGAATGATCATTTCATGAATCAACTCTCTCTCATTAGAATATAACAAAAGAGTGATTACATGTTTTCATACAGCTTTGAGGAGTTTAAACTATTTTATTTAAATAAACTGAATAAACAATTTGCAAATAATATACAAGCTGTTAGTAATTTTGTTTCACCATGATTCTAGGTATAAAACATATACACCACACCCAAACTACATTTTGACAACTTAGAGTCTGAAATAAATAAATACATTTAGCAAAAATATGTAGCAAGCTCATGCAAAAGTAAAAACCAAATCTGACATTTTGATTGGATGAAGTAAACGCAGCACGAGTCAAAGACGTCAGATTCAAGATTCAAAGATTTGTCATTAAAATAACTTATTAAATAATTATTGTTAGCAGTTGTTAAGTAATGAAACAGTGCGAAGTCAAACCAACCTCAACACTGACAGTCAATATTTAATGCAGTATTATCAGTATAAGTCATGTGTTCTCAGTATGAATTATATAACACTCCCTGTAGCCTCCAGTGTTCCTGTCTGTCTCTCACACACACACACACACACAGCCATGGATGAGATATCCAGGCTTTCTGCATGACACCATACACACGGGAGCACTAATAATACCACCATTTGTTGTGGAATATCACCACGATGGGCCTGTCCCTCGGCCGACGGCTCGTCTGTTGGTTAAACCCGTAAAAAGCCATGCATGTGGAAAGTTTTATCCACATTTGTGTTTAAACAAATTAGTACCAATAAGACTCACTGCCAGCAGAGTAAACCCATCAGAGGATGAGGTTACATTATGAACATGTGGTGAGAATATTTTGTTTGAGATGAAGGAAATGAAAATGATCTAATAGTGAAGAAAGAAGATAAAGGCGTGTCAAAGGTCCTTTATAAAGCACCATATCATATTCTGATTTTTTTTTTATTGCCCTGTAATAAACAAATAAACATATTGTCATATTAATTAAAAAGTTCAGTTGTCTCATCTTCTGTGTTGGTGCAAGTCCCCAATATAAAATATTCTTAATTAGATATATTACCATTCAAGCAGCTTGCATACATAAAAAGGATGAAGCTCATTGGTTTGTGGACTCACATTTTGAAACCAGTAGTTCGCCATGTTTTTTGAAGCCAGAAGTGACCATATTTGGATATGAAGGGAGGAGTGAAGAGGGTGGTCTGCTCCTTGAACCCAAGGACACTGCCCAATGTGTATGAAACTCAAGTTCAGGTCAAGTCTGACTGGAGAAAAGACTTGTCAATCAAATAAACCTCGCCCCTGATTTCATCATACTAATCAACTTAGTTTAGCTTGCCACTCTGCAAACATTTGCAAATCAAACTATGAAATACAATTAAGGCTGATGGGAGTGTCGTTACTTTTAATCATAAACTTTGATTAACTGTGGATTCATTTTTATTTGTACAGCACCAAAAAAACAACAAAGGCATCTGTGCTGAGATGCCTCACAATATTATAATAAACAATAGTCTAAAGAAAAAACAAGCTTGTAGAAATATAAACACTAAATTATCCTCGTTTTTAAAGAAGTAAAAATTGTGTATAGAGAATACAGAAGTGTTATTAACCCTGGGTGAGGTCTGCAGACAAAACGTAGGGCAAATCCAAAAAAAACAGTCAGCGTTATGGTGGCCGGGCAGTAAAGTGGGTTTAATCCCCACTTCTGTAGATAAACACAATAGCATCCTTTGGAAAAAGATACGATGAACATGATCTGAAGCGAAGCCAAACCATGGCAATGAGTATTTACCACCAGGTGGAAGGAGGGTCAGAGGATCACAGTGACAGAAACTGACCACACTTTGCCCACAACTGCCCTGTTGTCAGCAGAGATCATTTCTGTTGTCAGCAAAAATAATTTGTTCATATAATCTTACAAATTCAAGCAAACAGCCGTGTAAGGCCCCACTGCATCCCGCTTTGGAGGAGTGCCACCTGAGATCGAATGAAAACATTATCCATATTGCTTACAGATCACTATGTCCCTGCTGTATCTATTTCAGCTTCAGCCACACAGCAGACTTAATCCTACACGGCGATCCCTCAGCATGGCCCCTAACAGCGAGGCTGAGTGTGATGTTTACATATCATATGAGGGCTGCTGCTCACAAATTAGTCCCTTTGGGTATATCACTGGCTCAGTGATCTCAGTGGCCCTTGGGTAACTCCTGGCTAAACATGTGAGGCTCAAGCATGTCTGTCAGTCGCCTAAAAGCCACACTAGCGCGTCTGTCAGTCCCTTACGGACGCTCTTACTCATGGTAACATTTGTAGCGAACAGTTGCTCTCACATGTCTCAACAATCAGGCAGAAATGTTTCAGCAATTACTGAGCATGTTAAAGTGCACAGAGAGGAAACTGCATTCAGAGCATTTTGAGAAAGTCAGGATTCCAGTTACTTAGGGATTAATCAACAAACTAAAAACAAGTGGCATTTGATGGTGGCCATGTTGGTTGTTTGGAGCCAGAAGTGACCATATATGGATATGAAAGGACGAGTGAGGAGGTGGGTCTGACCCTTAAACCGGAGGACACTGCTCAATGTGTATGAGACTAGAGTTCAGGTAGATTCTCATTGGAGACCAGAGCTGTCAATCAAACTATACACTGATGAAATGATTTTCAACTGGTTTACCAGATCACTAAGAAACATGAAATCAAAATTACCGTATTTTCTGCACTATGAAGCGCACCTAAAAGCCTTTAGGTTTCTCAAATACTGACAGTGCGCCTTATATATGGTTTAATATTGGTTAATTATGGTTTGATTTAGCGTAGTGGTATCAGACTGTTTCTTTTACGTGTTTACTGAATCAATGAAAAGTTCCCTCCACGTTTGTGATGCACTAACTACGTG
>OOFC01051102.1:24261-42363 GCA_900323345.1 Pseudochromis fuscus
CGGGGGAAAAAATACAACAGCTGTTCATGTAGCTTTGAACTGTGACAAATGGAGTTGGAAATACATTGTTTTCAACGAAGGCGGCGCAAATACCGGTAAGAGCTACCGGTACGTACGGTATCGTATTGTGAATGTACTAGCTTGTTTTGGGAGTGAACGGAGTTGTCAGAACGTTGGTTTGTTTTCTATGAATAAAGTTTGACTCACTGACTTAAGCGCAGCTCTATCTAGTGGATGATAACACAACTTCAGCCACTACAGTAGTTTCTATTCACTGCGCCTTATAATGTGGAATATATATGAAAACAGTTTTAAAACAGGCCATTTATTGAAGGTGCGCCTTATAATCCGATGCACCTTATAGTGCGGAAAATACGGTACTCTTTTCGTCTCTTGAAAATCAGAAAATCAAATCAAGTCACCTGACAGGTTTGAGAAATTGTCCATGGTGCTGTCTCTTTTACAATACTGGTATAATTTGAATATAAAAACTCGATCTCACTGTCTCACTGTTTTGTGTGTCTGAAGGCTTAAAAGAAGCCAATAAGGATCCTTTTGAAACCAGTGCGAAAGCTGAAGAAGAACAGAGACGTCTATCACTCAACTCATAGCACTCAACCTATTTTCTCCGCATTTAACGGGGTCTCACAGAGTGTATAGGATGCAGTGGAATGCAACAAAAAAGAATGAAAGGAAGCCTCTTCCTTGAGGCGGGGGTCCCCAAAAGGATACGCGCATAAACTAAAGTGGAGGATAAACCCCTTTACTCCATCTCCATCACATGCACAAAGACACACACACACACACACACACATACACATACACACTGTCAGATGCAAAAAAAACACTCACTATGCCTGCAAATATACACACACATATTTAACTCTCGCTTTCTTGCCCCTCCTCTCCTTCACACACATACACACACATTCACAGACTTAGACACACATACTATTTTGTACACACACACACACACACACACACACACACAAACACCCCCCCCCGATTGAAACGGTGCCTCCGCACCGAGACTGGAGGAGAAAATAGGGGGTGGAATTAAAAGTGCTGAGTGAAAGAGAGAGGGAGGAATGGGGGAAGAAACAACAACAACAATACAAACTGGGAAAGGAAGTGAGGCTGAAAAGAGAGAGATGTGTTTGAAAAGCGAGAACAAGGTTAAGGAATGGGAAGAGCACGGAGGATGAAGGGAAAAAAGGCAGCAAAGACGAGGCTGAAAATAGAAAATGTTTTTATTCCTCCTTTGAGAGCTGTTTGATTCTCTTGCGCACGTGCATCAGCGGGGTGATATTTTCTATTTCCACTGACTGCAGGAGTTCTTCATATTTCTCTGCAGCTGTCTTGCAAATTCACTGTTAGCATGATGAGCTGATCGCTTCAATCCCTTCTTCCTCCTGCTGGACAGTCATTTTATGTGCATGATGACACAAAACACAGAGAATGCTGCGAGCTTTATTGAAATCACTTTGCAAAAAACAGTTATCTCCACACTACTCCTTATAGTGTATAAGTGATGCATTACTGAGGAGGCTTGCTCATGGGCCAGGACGCTTTGTGAGGCCTTGTGAAAGGCTCCCTGAAAGGAGCCGCCAGTCCATGCCCGGCGGATTTAGGGGAGTGAGTTTAGGGGGTCAGCACGGTCACCCTGGGGATAAATGCCTCCCATTGTATGTTCTAAGGAGATGCTCTCAGTAGGGAGTCTATAAAACCCCAGTGGCAACACTAACACCCAGAACTCTGGGGCTCCCCAGGGGAACACCCCGGGACCCCCAGCCAGGGACTGGCTCACAGTCTGTGGGGGGGACAAACAGCTGGGGGGAGGGCAACCATGTTTAGTTTAGTAGTCTGCTAGCTTGATCATCAGCCTGAGGAGCTGTGACAGGGTTGTTGGGTTTTTCATATCTCCTCTTGAAGGACAGGTCAACAAATAGGTGCATGAGAGTGTAACGAATCAGGACACCCATAACACTGAAGACAAAACAGAATGAAGGTTTTCTTTGTTGGCACAAACTTTACTGTGCTTGATGGGAGTGGAAATGAGAAGTTTATCTATTGGCATATAGGTGTGCATGCTTCTTCAGTAATGTACATTCACACACACATATATACCTATACATAGACTGAGCATGTGAGCATGTGTGTTATTGTGCGTATGTGGTGTGAGTGTTCAGGAAGTGAAGGGGGCAGCGTCTCATGGGGTCTTTTGTGGAATGTCTCTGCTCGCCTCTTCTCAGATCCATGAGATGGGCAAACATGAAATCAAAGTGGAAAAGCCCCACAAAGGGGTGGAAGGAGGATGACTAGGGTCTGGATGGGGGTATAAGGAGGAAGGCGGGGGAGGTGTTGGTCGGGGGGGTACTGGGTGGCTTGTCCCTGCACCCCAGGCCCCAGAAAAGCACCAGGCCCCACAGTCCTATGAAAAGAGCCCTTATGAGGACCTGGCTGTTCCGCCTGCATTGGATTAAAAGCCCAAACCCACAGGCTGCCAGCACAATATATCTATGTCCTATTTTATCACTCACTCCCTGAGCACAAGCAACCACTTCAGCTATGTTTTCCTTGGGTGACATGCACATTACCGGTATGTGTCTCATGCACGATGACACACTGTTGTCTCACTGCATAGCTGTTAAAGTTGTACTTCTTAAAGCTGTAGTCACTAGTTTTATTTTAACCGAGCTTAAGTCTAAGAATTTATTTATGAAGATTCTCATAGTGATGAACACACACAGAGAGTACAAACCATCATTTACATGTCTCACATTGTAAAAGAGGGGTTTTCAATGATTTCAGGTACTTTGGGATATCCTTTCACCCAATTCTGCCAAAAATCTAACTCATATCGCAACAATCTATCACAACCCAACACTCTAGGAATTTCTCAAAATTACAACTTTTCATAATGAAATCTCTGGAGTGTTTTTGCCTTTCTTGCACACTGTACAGGAACATTATTGAGGACAACTTTTGATCAAAAGTCACTTTTCAAGGTCTTCCGCCTTTTCGTCAAGGTCTTTTTGTCTAATTGCCGAAGTGCTTGCTCTTGGGGGATCGCCCAGGGGGGGTTGTCGTTCCCTCTCTCGCTCTTATTTTGAAGGCGTTGCTGGGCCTTGACCCTGTGATGCTGAGTATTTTGATTGCGATTTGCGGCTCTAAAAGTAATTAAATTAAACTGAACTGAACTGAATTTAATATGCCTGGAAAGTGTCTTTGAGTACCTTGAAAAGTGCTTTATAAACAAAATGAATTATTATTATTGTCCTTCAGTGTGACAACAAATACCGTATTTTCCGGACTATTGAGCGCACCTGTCTATTGAATTTATTCGAACAGTTTCATGTGGTCCACTCTGACCAGGTCTGATGTGACGAGGCTAAATGTATCGGCGGCACGGAGCTTGCTAGCTTGTAAAAAGCTAACAAGCTTCATGCTGCCGATACACGAGAAACACTGGTGTTTAAGCCGCAGCGTTCAAACGTCGGAAAAAAGTAGCAGCTTATAGTCCGGAAAATACGGTAATCTGCTTTCCCCACAAATATCAAACATTTCCTTTATTTATGTCAAAATCCACAGTGACAATTATATTTTAGCACAAAGCACACAGGAGCATGGACCATGAATCTGCTTATTCAGAGGTTGGACAATAGCATAATATTGAAATTTAAAAAATTAAAAAACTACACTGAATTTGAATATTGAATAATAACTGACAACAAATAATTTTAAGGAGCTGCGATTCAGCAGTGTAGCCTGGTCTGTGTTTGTCCCTCTGCTTAACAGATGTTGCCTGTGAATGTGGCAGTTTAGTTTTTCTCAACCAAAATAAAATGAAAAGACGGCATTGTAGTGCGGTTGAGGGCATTTTCACATGCAAATATATATATTGTTCTTTTCTTAAAATAAGCCACTTTTGTTTAGCTGTAGGTAAAGCTGCTAGTGCATATAGACAAGGAAATGATTACTGGCTTCACATTGAAAGCCAGTTGTGGTGCTTAGCCAAGCTGGAAGGAGCTGGGCATCAAGACCTGTGGTGTAAATGCAGCCAGAAAACCTCTGCAGCCAGCAGAACAGAACTAAATACTGTAGTCTGGTTTAGTCACCATAGTAACCATATTAACCCAGCTACTTCCTCCCTCCCTTCCTCCCTCTCGTTTTATTTCTCTCACATACAGACACACAAACCCATCATCCAATCATGCTTCACAGGGGTTCAAGGCCAGCAAGACTTCCTAAAGCCTTCTAACATGGCTGGCTGTTCCTCTCACAACCCCTGCCGCCAGAGAATAACAACCATGAATGCAGGAGCGGAGAGATACGAGGAGACTGAGAGACACTGTGAAATGAAAAGACAGAAAAGGAGGATGGGGCGGTAAACGGAGAGGTGGTGGCGAAGGAGAAAGATGGAAACAGGAGCGGCAGACCAGACAGAGACATAGGACCGGAGGAGACAGGATGTATTGGGTAGAAAAAAAAAACGAGAGGTGAAAGTGTGGAAGGACTTAGCGAGCGAATACGAGGCAGTGTGTCTTCTGCGAGTGACAGCAGGTGAGGGGAGCAGGTGTTAAATATTAAAGCGACTCAGCAGAGGAACCTGGGCAAATGGCCCCTACTGATATGGGACATCCCAAGCTGGGACACACACAGTCTGACACACACACACACACATAAGCACACATGCAAATACGCAGACACCAAGGGCAGAATCCCACCACAGTGGCACAGCAAAGCAGAAAGAACATGCATGTTTAATTCACAACCCTCCATTTCAGCATGTTCGTGTTCTTATGCTACACACTGTGACCCCCAACCCCCACCCACTAGCTGCCACACACCGAGCAATGAGAAGTCAAACGAAGAGATGAACAACACTGGCAGAGAATGACGGAGCACATATGGGAGGGGTGAGGTAAAGCCAACAACATTTCTTATTTCCCAAAGCGGTGGCTCTGTAATGGAAGTACAACATTCCCAACTAATCCTGTTCCTCTCCTGGGTCCACACATGCCCGTCCTGCACATCTCCTCCATGTTTCCTAAACATGTCTTCCTTCTCACAGCACACCATCCAGCTGCCCATTGAATATTCCTGGTGGTTGCACGCTCGCATGCATTACAAGGTGGAGAAGACGTAGACATGAGAAGATGGAGAGTGAAAGATAGACAGCGGGAGAGGACAGATCTGTTGTGACATTAATCAATTTGCTTTCATTAAAGGGAAAAGGCAGTTTGGTTTTCAGCTGGCAGAGGAGTGATGGGAGACTTAATTTAGGCTCAGGAGGTAAAATTATGGTGGAGAGTGGAAGAGGTTTTTATTGGGTGGACCAAACAGTGACAGCTAGGTAACTACAGAACAATCCAAAGGTGTAAAGCTTAAAAGATACCAACTACCACATACATTTAAAGTACACCTGAAATGAAAAAAACTATTTTTTTATCCAAAAAAAATGACAAGAAGTCAGTTTGTTCTTATTTTTTACTTTTTTAATCAAACTTCAATCACGTTTATTTATAAAATAGATAATAACAATAATATTAATCACGTGACTTTCATCATCTTGCCCAGAGCAATTTCAACCAATAGTATCATTACATCCAGCTGTCAATCAATCTGCTGTTTCCACCAATAGTAGCAGCTGTAGCAATCAGTACTTTGTTGTAACAGTATTGTTTGTAATACATTGTACTACTATGTTATCTAGTTGATATCCAGCTAGTCTTCATTGTGTTTCAATGGTCCAATCAAATTACTTCAAATATTTTGTCCCACCTTCATATCCTGATTTTCCAGAAATACAATGTGTAACTGGACGATACAAACAGCTTCAGGATTATGGTGACATCAGAAGTACAAGTTACTCAATACAAACTCAGTAAATCACACATCTGCCCTAATTGCTAACTTGCCAAGACATTTGAATTATATAGGTTAAAAACATCATTTTTCACCATTAGGAGCTGGTTCAATTTCCTTTCTCTAATTTGCTTTCAAAACACTAACACGATGCAGCCACAGCAGTTTTTATTACAGTAAAACAAAACTACTGGTTTTGAATATCAGAGCAAAATCCTGATTAGGGCAACAAAAAGTGCGTAAAGCACAAACAACTGAAGAACAAAAGCTGAAGTTTGAAACCAATTTAAATCAACACACTTACTCTCAACTAGAAGAGCAAATAAAAAATTTATAGTTCCTGGGAAAAACACTCAGATTGGAAACAAGCTTCGAAGTCACACCACTGTAAACTCCAGACAATCTTGACAAATAAAAACTGTCCTTTTTCTCAACCTTTTTTTAACAGTGAGTTGTTTCCGTCAGTTCTTGGTCTCCACAATGTTGTTTGTCAGTTTTCAGGGATGGCTGCAGTGCCTGCTCCTGTTTATGTCACACACTGAGATGGCTATGAGGCCAGCTAAATAGCTGATAAAAATGACAACTGGAGAAAGCCTTTACTTGAAATGTGACATAATCATGACAGTTAAGTTTGCATTTTGGCAGCTTAACACTGCTTTAACACCAAGTATTTCACACTTGCACTGCCCACCTCTATGTATATCCATTATTTTAGAGCACTTGCCTGCCTGCTGAAGTTTTTTTCTTCTGTATTTTCTTGGCACCATAGTCTTCCTTCTGTTTTTTGCTCTCCATCTAAAACACACTGTAACAGCACACAGCACGGAGAGGATACTCAAGGTACCAGGGGATGAGCAGCTAATTTTTCACTCCTCTAGTATAAATTTGATTGCCACATTAACAGTGTACGTGTGTGTGCGCATACGTGTGTGTGTGTGGCGACGGAGAGCACACGGCTCTACCGGCTCAGGCTGCAAAAAGCACAATATTGTTTGTTAGCCCACAGTAATCAAGCTGAATTGTTACCAGCCCACTGAGATTTATTTTCGATCCTCCAGATTATCACTACACCACTGACAGCAGGTATGAAAGCAACAGTCACACAGCCAAGAGGTATTACATAGAGCCAGAATTTTTTTCATAGCAAATTATGTTTGTTGGGGTTGAGCTTCTTCTTTTTTTTTTGGTAAGTGTTCACACCATTGATGCTCAAATGTGTTTGATGTTGTGAAATTAATAAGAGCTAATAGAGCTGAGAAAAGTGCCGGAGCGAGGTCTTTGTGATGCTGTCAGCCTCAGAGTGTGAACGTCGAGCACAAAACATGTGTCAACCTCACAGAGAGTCCTCATCACCTCCATAATCATCTTGTGTTTGGCAGTATCGCCAGGCAGGACAGAAACATGCTACAGCACATCAATCAATCATCAGACAGACCACTGCTGCAGTTCTAGATATTGATTTTTTTTTTTTTTTTAATCAAAAACACCACACCTTTGCTGGGTGAAGTTTTTCAAACATGGCAGCAGGTGCAGTGGTGTCATTGGTTTTACATTATTATAACTGCGATTTGAAGTTTTTTCCCCCCCGTGGACTTATTGAAAAAACTTTATCCATATATTCAGAAATATGTATAGAATCCTTTAACGAAACCACAAAGCAATCTTATGCCTGCTCACGACAGAAAAACATAAACACCACCTGGGTGTGACAGAGCTACATTAAAATTAATGAGTCACTTGAAGCCTTGTTACATAGGCAGACAGAAGTCCAGCCCAGAGGGGTCACCTGCATCTACGACTGCCCGCCACATGGTGATGAATCTCTTATTACTTTCATGCTGTGTGCATTATGGCTATTCCTTTGTGCATCTCACCTTAGTCACTAAAGCACAGTAATAACTTCAAATCAGATCCAATTGAGGGGACCATTTTATTCTCCTTCAACACTTTAGTACCCAAGGATATTTCTAAAACCAACAAACAACAAAGCAAACAAAGAAACTCCTTTTCCCTTTTTTTATTTTTAGATCGATAGTAGAGAGATCATGTGGGAAAAGAGCAGGAAAATGAACTGTAAAAGTCTCGACACACAGGAATTGAACTAGAAACTAATGGTGATGGCATGTGCGCCTGTTACGGAGGGGTTTACCCTTGAACATACAGCTGGCGTTGTAAGTTAAATGGTGTCTGTGTCACTTTTACAGCTAAGAACAGATGCGGCGTTGTCTTCAATTCTTCTGTGTGACTGATTTGTGATTTTTTCAAACTGTTGTGACATTTCTAATTTCAAGAAAAATCAACAGAAAATTAAAAAAACCTGATCTGTCCTCTTAATCTTAACTGCTAAAACGATGAAGGAGTTATTAACTTCTAAAGCCTGGATGCTGATGATCATCATTTGCCCCACAATTTTAAAGCAGGTAAATGAGACCTACACCCTGGAAATTCAAGTAACCTTCCAACAATACTTTTTAATGATTTGCTGATGCACTGAGGTTCAATACCTGCCTGCCAGAAGGCTGCTTTTGCCCTTAATTTAAACCAGGCAGGGGGAGTTTTTTATTTACAGGACAGGCCTGCAGGAACAGTTGTGGGAAGCTGGTTAGTTACAGGCTACACACACTCGTGCTCACACCTGGGAGCTGCCAAAAATGACCGTACTCGTGTACTTTTGGCCACCGAAAAGTTCAATTAGAGCAGTTGGGGGTTAAGTAGCCCGTTTAATGGCACATTAACAGCAGCGATTGAAGGCGAGAAAAACATTATTTATTTATTTCCCCTATCATTATATACTCAGTGGGGAGTTCAAGGCACTGACCTTCACGTTGCAACTGCACTTCCCTAACCTTCAAGTCAATTCCCACTGTTTCCCTTACCTTCCTCCCTCTCTCTCCATCTTCTTTCTTGTCTTTTCTCACACGTACACACGCACACACACTGCACCCCCATCAACTAGCACTTCAAAAGGCTGCTGTATTGCAGCAGTTATTGGTTCCTGTGTTTTGGCTGCTGTGCCCTGAGAGATTTAAAAGCTAAAGAACCAGTTGTGTTTTTATCAAAGCTTCTTCAGTCTGTCTGTCAGTCAGTGAGGTCTACAGAGTCAGTACCAGCGAGAGAATGCAGCTAAGAAAGAAATGTACATCCCTAACTTTGCGTCAAGCATCACACCAAAATAAAACAAAATACCCAATCTTGAAAAATATCTTCTCTTTTTTCTTTTAAAAACTAGAAATCTATTTTTCTGGCACCCCACTGAGTATTCAACATGATAGAGCTACATACAGCTCAGGATTCCTTTTTCTGCTTTTTTGTCTCTGCATAGCCCAGTTTTAGGCCAAGCAGAAAATACATTATTACATATTTAAACAATGCTTGATCATCTGCTAAAATAAAAATGATGTACCAGAGAATTCTATGCAAAGACTTCTGCTGACCTTATGAATACTTTACTTTTAGATGTGCACTTTGTAACCTTGTAAAAGGCTAATTAACATAAAATTGCTTAGGGTGATAGCTGCCATTAATTCACTGACTGACTGATTTAAATTCTACTTAGTTTTGGCAGTATTTCTAACTCAAACATAAACATAAAATAACTTGACAGAGCAGTAGTGATAGCACAAGCAAGCATCAAACACCTCCCAGTGTGCCATTTTTGAATCTACAACATCCATTCACAACATATACACATTCAAAATATCCCCTGGACGACCACTGAAGGAAGCTCAAAGCAACTCACTCAAAGCAAAAATGCATCAAAAGCAGCAGTTTTCCTATTATTTTACATACCTACCAATTGAGGACATACAGAGCGTCTCTGGATTGAGAAAAACAATTATATATTTATCATGGTTTGTCTAGTTTGTGTAGCTTGTCATTACTCATGCTGTAGCCAGGGAAATTATATTAAATTATTAGCAGTGTTTCTAAAAACACATCTGTCACTGGAACAAGTGTCTGACCTAATTGCTGACATGCCATCTGAAAAACGTGTGGGATGAAAAGCATTATCCTTCAATGGTTAGAGCGAGCTCAGAGGACAGATTACAGCTCCCTAATTTCACTTCCACACAGCCAACACTGCATACAAACAAGAAAGAGCATGTTTTGTGTGTGTGTGTATGTGTGTGCGTGAACTTGTCATTATGTCACATCACTCACCTTGTCAGCCATAATCATCGAGGAGCCTCCGTGGACTCCCAGAACTGGAAGTTGCGTCTGAACGGACAGGAAGTCAAGGATCTGGGCGATGGCCTCCTGATCGGTGCCATCAGCAAACACAATGCCATGGAGACGAGTGCGAGTCAGAAGCTCACACACCTTGGGAGACAGTGAAACAAACTCGAGTATCAAATGAAGGCCTGTGCATTTGTGTGTGTGTGTGTGTGTGTGTGTGTGTGTCTGTGTAAAAATGATGAATGTTTCTCACCTGTGTGATCACAGACTTTGGGTCTGTCTGGTTGATCCGCAGTATGACCACGGAGACATCGAGGGCATCATCGGGGCGCCGAGGTGGCCGGAGCTCCTGGTCAGAAACAGGGCGCGTCTGGCCCATGATCACACCCACACTGAGCCCTGGAGGCTTCTGGGACGCCACAGGCACCATCATCTGGGAGAGTAGGAGCAACATCCAGCCCACTACACCCATCATACCCTATAAACACACACACACACACACACAGAGGCCAGGAATGAATGCAAATTCACTATCCTGACTAGTTCAATCTGGATTTTATGTTACCAAGCTCATACACTAAGGCTGTAACAATATTTCTTCACCTTGACAGTTTCTGCCTGTTATCAGCAGCCTGTCACAGGTGCAGGTGAGACACACCGTACTATGTGCTGTCAGGTAGTTTTATGTTGAGAAACTGTCAGGGTAAAAAATACCGATATGTCCGTATTTTATGAACTGCTTAAATCTTCAAGGTGGTTATAAAGTAACTATCTCTGGGGACTTTCTAAAACAAAAATGTGTGTTGACACAGGAGGCGGGTTGATAACAACTGGCACATCTGTACATGCATAATGGATAGAGAGGGAACAGTGGATTAATCTATAAAACATAAAACTAAGAAGACGACACTTAATTCATCCAAGTGATACATTTTTGCTGTATATTACTCCCTTGTGTTGCACACACAACAAACAAGAACTTCCCATTCTCGCCATAACTTTTTTTTAGCTTGACAGAAATGGAGTCACAACCAGAGGAACAAGTTAAAAATCAACTTCACTGTGTCATAGACAGAAAATATTTCAAACCAGCAGCATATGAGAGTCTTGTATATTCCAAACATGTCTTCAAAAACACAGTAAGTGCTGTAAATCGACCCGCTGGGTTTCTCAAAGATTGGCTTGTATTTATCTTTGAGAAAAACAGCGCAACTCAGCTATGTGACTTGAATTGAATTATTAGCACGAGCCTCAAGTGCAAAGCCAACGACTGCATGATAGTCATGAGCTGGGAACTGGAGTTTATTGTCCTCTTTCTGTCCTCAACTGTTCAGAAATCACTTAATTCAGTTTCAGAGTGGGTGACCATTAGGGGACCAGGGCTAAACCTAACTTTATTTCTGCTAAACCGCTAATCAGGCTTCATGAGATGCCCCAAATCTCTCTTCCACTGTCTGCCTTTATTTGAACATAATCTATGCCTGTAGGCAGTGTGCATAGTAAAGTGCCAGCTGTTAATGGATAAAATAACCCTGAAATAAATGTAATCTGATTTTACCTCATTCGTGGGGGTATGAGGGGAAACATTTCAAATCGCTGAAGGCACACAAGTGTCTGCATCAATCAATAACATTTACTGAGATAAAAAATAACATTTCTTTGAACTCTCTATCCAAACCAAGTTTCAGTCTAATACAGAGGACTCTCAACTCCTGTTCCCAGTTTCAGCTTCCTCTCTGTTACCTTTTCCTGTAATGTGAGCAGATCTAAGAGAAGCAGATGAGTAGAGGAAATGCAGTGTGAAATGCCTTGGGCTGAATGAGAGCTAATGAAACCATGATGCGAATGCTACGTTGCATCTCAGCCAATTTCTTACACCACCACAGTCCAGCAGAGCTGAAAAACACCCCAGGAGGAAACATCACGTCCACAAAATTAACCCACTGTCTCTACATCTCTTCATTCTCCTGTCTCCTCATTTTCTAACTAACTCTGCTAACCATACATATCTGTTCATTTTCTCCTGGTGTATTTAATATTTTTTTTAACTCTCTTTCTTTAATTCTGCCAATCTGTCTTTCCAGCCGAGTTAGTGTGTGTATCTGATCCATGTCATCTCACACCCGGTCTAATCAGGCCAGTTAGTCAAGTCAGTACTTTCCCAGCTTGCTCTCTCTGCCCTGGTGCCCACAGACTAGCCTGCAGCTCCAGCAGCACTTAGCATACGCCGCTAAATCACACACCGCTACACTCCTGTCCCAGGGAATTAGTGTCAGCTCCAACCAATGGGACAAGATTACACTAACTCTCCCTGGAGTTAGCATCAGAGCTAACATAACTAGGAGCCAGAGTGCGCTGTGCCACAGTTTCCAAAATGGTCAACGTCGCTGGAAAAGTTTGGGTCACTGAGTGTTCCCGCTGTCTCACAGGATTTGCTTAACATCATATCCGCTGACTTCCGTGATTAGCTTCCGAGGGAGATGTCATGAGGGGTAGCTGTTACCCTCTGTGTTAGCATTTATGCTAATATTGGCACGATACTGAAAAACACAGGATCTTAATAATGTAACAATATTCAGTTGCATAATTCTGCCGACGCTAAATGAGTGTTCGCGCTTTAAAAATGGCTATGAAAGGGAAAAGGGTTTGTTTTTTTTTCAATAGCTGATTTACTGCAATAAAATCGACTGGAAGGATCTTTTGTTTGTGTTCATTTAAACACGTTTCCACAATTGCACAAATTTTGCCTCAAAGCAGCAAATGAGTCTTGTCCTGAAATGTTTTTATGTTCGTGGCTAAAGTTAAATCTAAATTCGTGAAAATGATGTGTCTGTCAAAGCAAGAGACAACACACCCAGTGTTCGTGTGGGGGCTGGCATTAAGAGGCCCCCAAGCTGCTTCAGTGACAATGAATCAGAGGACGTCTTTGTGCACACTGTAACACAACCCAGAGTGATTTTCCTCGGATATAAGCACATTTTTTGGTTCAACAATGTTAGCCCTAACTCCTATTAAATAAAGCTCATGTGGGTGTAATTGCTTAAATCTATCAGTCCACAATTTCGTTCTTTCATTCATCGCCAATGAAGCAGCTCTGCATAGTGCCTCTCGATGACAACACGCATTAGGCTCTTGGTTATGGGGTTGCTTCCCCAAAATATCTTAAAGTGATACTGTGTCCAAAATCTGTCTTTGTACAAACTGCAGCAAGTGACTCTTTCTGGACTTCAGTCATTTACACAAAGCTGTTTGAATATGTAAATAGTTTAAGGCTTCATTTGTAACACCCATCATACATACAGCACCTCCCTTGTTTCATGGTCTAATTGATCAAAATTTACTGTGATTTACTATTTACTAAAGGTGTCACATTTTGCTTCTTTTTTCACGCCAGCTATCTGTTATTTTCTATAAATATCAAATATTGAACTATACAGTTCAGTTTTTAATATATCATAATGCTGGTCGAGCACTTCAAACCCAAGAACAAAACAAAATCGGTGGTCAGCAAAAAATGCAATCCCAGTGGTGAGCTCCTTTAGAGGGAAGAGAAGAGCTATGCAATAACAAATCAGTAAAAGGAGTCACATTATCTCTGGTGCTCCTCTTCATCATCCTGAGGTCACAGTATTTTTTTCCTTGACTCAGCTGCGACGTTATAGAAGCATATGAAATAAGCGCTGTTGCACTTAAACACTATTAAATCAACATTTGCTTTAGGGCAAGTTTCTCAAGGAGGAGAAAAAGTTAAACTGCACATTAACAATAAACCCACAAATGTATGCATTTTGCATTATATGAGATAACAGTTGGCTGTAAGCTCTCTGCAGTCTCCGGGTTGAATAATGTAGTAAATCATTTCCTTTGTGTGCTGTGGCACAAACACTGTGGTACCACAGGTTAATAATTTTCATGCTAAAATAATATCTTCTGCTCTTTTCTAGTCTTAGTGGTATAAAAGTTTTTTTTGTTTTTTAAAAAAATCCCCATAATACCCAGTTTCAGACTCTGAGCGTCACGGCCAGATTTATGTACATATTTGAACTGGCAATCTGCATGAAATTAGCGTCTGATTTACTAAAGCAGTAGCTAATTATCAGTAACTGGGACTGTCTTTTAGGTGCTTTCTGCATGTAAACGAGATCTCCAAAGATGCAGTTCAGTGGTGAAATGGGGATGCAATGGGGTAATAAATCAAGAGAGAAACCAAGGCAAGAAAAAGTAAATAAAAATGTTGTGATACTGAAATAAAAGTCCCCATTAAAATGAAACTTTTAACTTTCCAAACCATTTACTGAAGTCGTGATTAAACACTAACTGGAAAAGTTATTTGAGCATCTACTGCTTCGAAAAATCTTTTGGTTTATAAAAATCGATGCAGCAAGAGTCATTAAAAATACATAATGTTTGAAAAATACAAGTCACAGCAACTAAGATCAAGATCAATATTACAATTAATGTGATGTAATAGTTCAGAAGACGACAAGTTCTGGTTAAATGACCACATTTCTTCTTTTTTGTACAAAAAAATGGTGGTAATATTGCTGCTGCACTACTTGTCACTCTAATATTGAAATAATTCAGTGTAGCTGTGCAACTTGTTTCTGCTGTCATGGTGATTTGGTGGAGTTATTTATTTTTGCCGCCCCCCCCGACCACAATCTTCCTTTAATACATCATTTCAAATATGAAACTCGTTCTCGTAAAACTGACCCTTGAATACTGGGTGAGCCTTAATAAATGTACCAGAATGTGCAGTCAACCACATTTATCCAATCTCTCCCTCTTATTTGTGCAGTCCTTTAAATGCTAAATCCATTTGCATGAAGTAGAGAGGCATACTTCACTGAATGCACGCAAGCCGCGTCTCAGATGACAAGCAAACTGTGCTTCCGGGTCGGTGCACCTGTATGATAAATAACATGCACATCAAGTGAATTTATGGTGTTGTCTGTTTTTGTATTTGCTTATGACTTGACAACACTCACAAAGTTTGCAGTGTTGTCCTGAGAAACTAGCAGCCAGTGGATGATGCGTGCGTGATGCCTTAACAAAAGACATGTCCTATATGTATCCTATTTAAAAAGGGTAAATGTATTTCCTTCCGTTATTGAAGTGGTGCAACTTATTTGAATTTTTTTAGGACACTTTCAGTACATGTAACATTTATAACAAGGACTCTGAGTCTCATTTACGAGGAGAGCAGTTCATTGCTCTGTCTGTTTGGAAAGATTCATAGTGTACAGAAGTTAAAAGAAGAGTTGGCCACCCACCTTTATTGTTTCTTAGTTTTATTTGGCTGCAAGAGTGCTGTGAGATGCTAACCATGCTCGGCACAGTACCGGGCAGTCTGTGCTATGTTGTGTCTCAGTTGGGTAAAATAAATAAATAAATAAATGTAACAACTTGCAGATGGTGCTGTGACGTCTTTAAGGGCATATTTCAGGAAAATGCTTTAAAAGGTGTGGAATCATAGGGGAAAAAAACACTCAGTTTGCTTTGTGTTTTCCTAATTTGGTAATATTTGTCTGATTGGCATCCATCAGCAATTGTCTTGATTTGTTTTAACAACTGAACTGCAAAAACAGAGCTTCGTCAGTCTAACACAGTTTACAATACCAGCACCCAGCCTAGAGTTTGAACATGGTGTGAGTGTAACCTGTGATGTTCACACACAACATGGCAAGACAGAAACACTAATGTGTGACTGATGGGAGCAGAGCTCCACAGAGTCACTAACATCTTAGGCATGCAACAGCGCTGGCTGCCTGTGGTAAACATGTCAGGTATGGTTGGGGGTATAGGTCTGGAGGATAGGTAGGATCAGGGTTCGTAGGCAGCTGGATTTTGTTGACATTCACAGGATGTTTTATTTGTTTTATTGTTGCACAGACATCGAAATACACCAAAAAATGTACATGTTCATAATTTATAAGGGGCTCCTAAGAGGCAGTACTGAAAATACAACAGAGATAAATGAATGTGTTAGAGTAAGAATACAGTTTTTACACCAAATATGTTTGTTTGTATGTTTAGGATTTGTCATATGTACAGAAACAGGGTTTTTAATATGTGAGGGTTAAAGAAAGAGAGGTTTAAGGGAGAAATTCTAGCTGACCAGTAAATATTGATGGTATAAGAGCACACACACACACACACACACACACACACACACACACACACACACACACACACTACATCTATGTATAATGTCAAAAGACTGACAGCTTCACATTCAGCTGTTACTTTGCACTGAATCAATTTTAACTATATATTGTGTTTAAAAGGTCACTGAGCAGTTATTGCTGAGCTGCTGGAATTACCTGCATCCCTTTATTATAATACACATATTATTTTATTCAAATATTTTGATAATATTCCTTATTCTTCATGTGAAGCCACACACTGTGATCTTGATACTGCACCATTAAGATCAGTACCTTCCCTCTGTAATTCATGCATATAGACAAAAAGTATACACACTACAGTCATAATCCAGTTGGCTGGAAACAGGAAGTCGATATAAAAAAAGCACGTAGCAAATATTAGAAGGTGAGTTAAACAGAATAATGATCTGGTTGTAAGTCAAATGAACCAAATCCTTCTTGTGCAGATCACAAATCAGGCTCAGGAAAGACTCTGACCTGGACATCAGAACAGGAGCAGAATCAGTAGTTTGGCTGTTAATTACACGGGCTGCATTCTTGACAATAACCTCGTAATGAGATGCTGCTACGGCTTAGCCCGCTGCCAGACCTCTGAATCTCTGCCCACATCATTTGTTCAGTGATTTAAAAAGGCTGGTTTTGTGCGCAGTAATAGCTGTTTCTGCCAGAGACACAATTGACACCAAGGTCTACGCCCTTGAAAACAAGGTGATGCATTTCAAGGAAAATCTGAGTTGAAATAAAAAAAATCCAAATACAATCTAAACTAAGTAATAAGAGCAAGCAGAAAAAAAATAATGGGGATCTGATCTGCCCACACTGCTACCCACATAATACATTTATGAAAAGTAATGAGAGATAAATGGTGACAAGCGTGGATGAGATCAATGCAGCTCGAAGCAGCTGAAAGTCAACGTGCAAGAATAATGACTCTTAAATCACCATATTGGTTTGTCAACTGAAAATGACATCGACAGGACATGTCTCCCAATGCTGGGTCATTTACTCGGAAAATCTAATCAATGCTCATCGAATAAGTAATTATATGACAAACAACTGAAAATCATTCACACCCACACTTTGCATCTTTGTATTTAATGTGTAAAAAATAGAGAACAAGACTTTGCGGTTTAACAAGCGAGTAGCTGTACACTGGGTGGATTTATTGATCCACTCTTACTTTGATTACGCTGTTAATCCAGGTTCTGGTCTCACACAGAAACCTTAAAACACAAACTCAAGTAGCACAAAACAAGCTGTTTGGAGCAGCTTACAGCTCGGAGTCATGGCGTCACTTCTTGTAGCTTCACCAGCTTCTAGTGGGGGACCAAACATGTCATATTCAATCACATATACTTGTATATAAAGGTGCACTCAACCTAATTTACTGTTGTTGTAATAAGGTATGAGACAATGAGATAATATTCCCTAATAGAGTTTGACTATCATGATTTGTTTGTTGGTTTGTTACGTCCACTAAGGAGGATATGTTGTTATGTTTCTGTTTGTTTGTAACATTACGATAAAACTAAGAACAGATCACAAGAAGGTATTACTCAGGGAAAAACTGATGTCCATTACTGTCCAAAAACATTCAGAAAATCCTACTACATACAATGGGCAAAAAGCCAGAAGACAATGGCAATAGTGAACCAGCAGGGGGCAGGAAAACTGTGACAATGAGCGAGGAGGAAGAAGAAGAAGAAGAAGAAGAAGAAAAAGAAGACGACGACGATGACAAAGAAGAAGAAGAAGAAGAAGAAGAAGGAGAAGAAGGAGGAGCAAGTGGTAGGTACAAACTAAAAACAGTGAAATGCTTTAAGTGAATTTCATAACTTCCACAGCTCAGTGGATTTTGTTGAAAATCTTTGCACACATGCAGGATGATTAT
>OOFC01051102.1:42383-54795 GCA_900323345.1 Pseudochromis fuscus
TCTGACTATTTTGTTGATATTCACTTTAGCGCAGCTTCATCTAGATGGATGATAACACAACCCCAGCCACTACAGTAGTTTCTATTCTATGTGCCTTATAATGCGGTGCGCCTTATATATGAAAACAGTTTTAAAATAGGCCATTCATTGAAGGTGTGCGTTACAATCCGATGTGCCTTATAGTGCAGAAAATACGGTAAGATTTTTTTTAATTGAGGTCAATTGGAGCCAGCTTTCTGGATCCAGCATCTAGTGGCCGTCGGGAGCATTGCACATTTTTTTCACTGCCACACTGGCCTCGTTTTCAAGAGCTGGTTTCTTCATCCATTTCAGTATAGACTACAGTCTAGGTGAAAAGTACACTGTCAGTTACTTGAGCTGCTCTGAAAAAGGACGTCTTATGGAGAAAACGGCTTATTGTGCTGTGTATCAAACTATATACAACATACTTAACATACAGTTTGATACTCAACATCTGAGCCATTTCCAAAAACCCAGAGGAGTCTGGTTGAGGGTAAAACCTGAAAGTTTGAACAACAACAATTCTTGATGAAGAATCTATACATTGTTTTAGTGCACCTGAAACCCTGAGGATGCACCTGTTTATTGTTATCCCGACATGTTTACATTTTTATGGGTTTCTTGGCTAATGTACAATTCATAATTTGATATACCCACCTGTTTTAAGCTGATTACCACAAACAACTGAATATCTAGCCCATGTGACACAGTGTAAAAGCTCTCAATGGTAGGCGGCTAACCAGTTGTTTCATTAACATGGCTACTAGCTTGTGGGGTGGCAGTGGCTGGGACTTGGGTTGGGAACCAGAGGGTTGCGGTTCAAGTTCCAGCCCGGACTGAGTGTGGACAGGTGGGTGGAGAGGGGCCAGTCCACCTCCAGGGCACTGCCAAGGTGCCCTTGAGGTGCCCCCCCCAGCGCCCTCACCATATGTCCTCTCTATACATGTTATGGGGTGTAAATGACATTTTGTTGTGTGTGTTTGTACTGTACAACATGGACAATGACAAATAAAAAATTCTTAGTTCTTTTTCGGTGGTAGCAAAACTGGAACAAAATCAAGTACACTGCGATATGAGCCTTTATGAGCCTTTAAATGCTCCCCTTCATTTCAGCTATTTAAATGCTACCAGTCATCTTAGAGACACATCACTTCATAGATAACATGAACAATATGTATGAGTTTGTTCAAACATGAGGTGGAGAAAATTTTCATCTCGTCACTGTTATCACAGTTTTGACCTATTTCTTGATGCTGTAGGTAGAAAAAGTCTGAGGAAGACAAAGAAAAAACCCCAATGGAACAAAAAAATGACCACAGCTAACTCAACTCATCATTTTTATGTTTTAAAGAACATCCTGTATTTACAGACATAGTTATATATTTTGGGAAGTACGCCAAATTGTTTTCCTGCCCAGAGGTTGACCAGAAGATCAAAACAATTAGCTTAACTTAGCATAAAGGCTAGAAGCGTATGGAGACTGCTAGGCTGTCTCCATCTGATTGCGTCCCATTCAGACAAACCCATACAGGTTTCCCATTTTCCCAGTCTTTACTGGCATATATTATAAGAAAAGTGGTATCTGTCTTCTAATCTAACTCTCAGAAAGAAAGCAAGAAAGCGTACTGTATATCCCAACATGAAGTGAAACTTTCATAATCAATGAAATGACAATATAACCCTGATGTAAAACAACATACAATGTGATAATATCTCAGACTGTGTATAGAAATGGACCAAGCAAGTGTGATGTCACCCGTTGCTTTGTGGACTCACGGTTTGAAGTCAGGAGATCATCATTTGAACGTGGTCATGTTGTTGGGAACCTAAAGTGACCATATTTGGATACGAGGGGAGGAGTGAGGAAGTGGATCTGACCTTTGAACCTGAGGTCATTACCCATTGTGTATGAGACTCGACTCCAACGCCAGTCTCATTGAGACCAGACCTGTCAATCAAACTTACCATGCCCTTAAATCTTCCTAATATCTACTTAATGATTTTCAGATGGACCAGATCACTGACAAGAAGAGCTGACTTTAGCTAATGGCATCAGAATGACCTGTGGAAAAAATACCTTGACTGTGTATTTCAATAAAATTACCATTTTTGAATTGAAGTCTGTTCATGGCATCATTTGCACTTTTTTAAACGTTGACCTCATTTTTGAACCCCACTTGCTTGATCCATTTCTATACAGTCTATGGATAATAAAGAGTTTCAACATGACTTAATTATTGCCATCTGGGCTTCATGAAGTTACATATGACTGCTGTGTTTTGTGCATAGATTGAAACCGATAAACTATTGCAAAAATAATCATCCAAAAATATTACAGAAATCATAAAAGCTCATTTACTGTATATACATCAAATATTTTTAAACAAAGACAGAGGGATAAAAAGAAATCTGTGCAAGTTGTTTTACACCAAAACACCTACAAAGACCTGATGAACCTGAAATACTTTGACCTACTTTTAATATTGCAAACTCAAGCAAAATGAGAAATCAAGCAAACTTATTCAACCAGAAGGCACAACAAATGAGCAATATACAATCCATTAATGTTTGTCTGTTTATCATTAGATCATTAGTTTAGATCATGTAAATTCCATTTGTTTCATTTAGATTCCTCCTCAGTTTTTGTATTATTTGCAGGCTATTATAATTTACTTCCTCAGATGTGACATTTCTTGTCTGTCGATAAGTTGTTTTTCCATTTTCACCAGAGTAAATGGAAGCTGGGTTTTAACTTTGATTTCAGTCGGGTCTTAAACCCAGTTTTTGCTCACCCATCTTCACCTGGCACTAGGTAGTCTTCGTCCTTTTCGACCAGCCCTGCTGCTGCTGTGGTGCATTCAGGTGCAGTGTTGGGGATGCTGTGGATTTCAGCTTCAGTCTGCACAATTTCAGGGCCGGCTTCGATGTCGTCGTAATTGTCATCCTGTGGGTCGTCCACCTCGTAGGTCACTCCATCTGTTAGGAAGAACAACAGTCGCATGTCAAACTTCACTTAGTCAGATTGGTGCAGATACAACAATTTGCAAGTATTGGTATTTAAGTGTGGGGAAAATTAATAATTGTAATTGGACTGCTGAAAACTTTCCACCGCTTTGATGGAGCTCTTCGTTTATGTAGTCAGGCCCCGAGGCGGTGGTGGAGGCGTCCGTTGCCGTCAGGGGCTGAGCCTCGGCCACATCGTCAATATCATCGTAAGGAAAGGAGGAAGTGCTCCGTGCATCGTTCTCCGTCATGAACTGATCCTCTGATCTGATTCCTACATGAACAACAGTAACAAAGCACTTCATTACTGTTGCACATTACAAATCCCACCACTCTGCATGAAATGAAGAAAAGTGTGAAAACATGCACACAAACTTTCCCCATGTTCCCAGTGTTTTTAATAGAACACATTGGTAATTCACACAAGCAAAGCATCTCAGCATAAAAAAAAATATTGTGGGTTTGTAGACTCAAATTTTTAAGTTTGATATTTGGCATGTGTTTTGGAGACAGAAGTGACGACATCTCAGATAAACTTAAGGCCTTGTCACATGATTAATGGGACAAAAATCAGTATTTTGGGGAACTGTTAACAACAGATCAAAGTCGTGGAGGACAATGTTTTTCCTTCTGAAATGTGGTCAGGTGAAAACATAAAGCAGCATCAATTTGAAAAAGTACAAGTAACTCAAAATGGTACTGAAGTACAGTACCTGAGTGAATGTACTCAGCTACTTTCCACCACTGTAGCATAATATACTGTATGGTCAATCGAAGACATAGCGCAGCCTTGATTCAACTAAAGTAAATTGTGAATTAAATGAAATAAATAAATGTTTGGAGACTCACTGCCACGGCTGAAGTCTTGCATTTCATTGGCTTTGCTCGCGACATCCTCATAGTCGCCGCTTTCAAACTCCCCGTCTTTTATTTTCACTGTATGAAAACAGAATTAGACGTTTACAAATTTTTTTTTTTTTGCAGTAGATGACAATGACAACTGTTATATCCTAAAATGCCAGAGGACAGAACAACAACAGGAAAAACATGCAGGCACAGGTTTGGAGCAGTTCTGTACTTGTCTCTACTGTGAAGTAAGTAATGATGGACTGATGATAGTATTATTATACGTGGTCATATACAGCACTCAGCAGTCAGTATAGTCAGCATGCAGAAACACTGTCCTCTTGTGGCAAAAAGGCTCCAACACACTGTTCTTCTGATTGTGTTTTCAGGCAGTAGGATTGGTCTATTTCTTTAAAGATGACCTATTATTATGCTCATATCTTTATATTTATAGTCTTGGCCTCCCATAGAGTAGTTTTGTATAAATCAAATTTAAAAAAAAAAAAAATAAAAAAAATCATATGTTTCTTAAATGGTCCATTCTACAGTCTTTCATTTCATTCAGCTTGGAAAAATTCAGGGATTTCTTACGTCACAAATCTCTATTTTCAAACAGATTTCTAAAACTGAGAGTTTCATCAGGCTGCAGTCTGAGACCTTTGACCCTGTGTGGTATGAAAACAATGAAAAACTCTACTTGCCACAGAAAACATTGAAAAACAGACCTCTGCCAGGCTACTCAATAAACATGAAACCACTTCTCATACTCTATTTAATTGCAGTTGATGTATTACTAAATATACTCACATGAGCCACTGGACTTCTTGGATCTCTTGACAATGCAGAATCTCACAAATACGGCGATCAGTATCACCGCAACCAGAACAAATCCAACTCCAACGATAATAGACACTACGGGCGTCTCTTCTTCCGGTTCTTCGTCGCTGCGTTCTTCCTCATAACCTGAAATCAAACACATGTATTTATTGTTCATTTATTGATAGTGACAACAGTAGTTGTTTCATGTTATTTATCTGTAGCACACTGACAAAAATAAATAGATTACAGAATACAACTGGGAAATGATCATTTTGAGAAATGGTCGGACTTAATGGAAAAATAATTTGCAGGTTTTGGTTACCGTTACAGTAGATCTCAGCCGGGATTTGATTACAATTCTCTTTTTTAACGCAGTACTTAATGTCATTTTGATTTTTGGAGCATACCAAACTCGTCTTTAAATCGACCTTGAATCCAATAACACAGAAGAAGCCAGTCAAAACAACAGAGAGAGCAATACATGTAGTTATAACTATAAAACAAAATATTTTATTTTATGTAAGGCACCAGAAACACAAAACATACATACTTTATAAATAGTAATAAAAGCTAAAGATAAAGTTTAGGATAAATAAAAGCACTAAAAATAGAAATTAAAATGACAAGTCAAATAACAAAGATAAACCCTGTTCACATTTGACTGCTTACATCCGTCTCCAATGATCAGATTACAAGTGGACAGCAATAAATACACGTGTGAATGACTGTGTTCACTTGTGATCCGATCACCCGAAATGCATGAACTGCCTGACAGAGTCAAAGATACATAAATAGATTAATTATAAGACATTGAAAGGACTCCACCACTCAGTCACTTATTTCCATTTTGAAATAAACTGGAAAATGTACTATCCTCTTTTCTCTTCTCAGTACAGTGCAGTAAACTGTCTGATGCTCTGACTAGCAAGTGGCACCTTTCACAAACAAAGCAGAATAGAAATATTTACCTTCTGCCTTTTTGGACCCTGAGGTGGCTTGATGCTAGCATTGTAACCACGACAATGCAGCTCATCACACAGCTGTTTTTTTGTAGCAAGTAAAATTTCGGGTGAAAAGTTCTCCATACACACTTCTTCCCCTTTCCCTCCTTCGCCTTCAAATTGGACCAAGACCTTACCTCCGCAAGGTTTGGTGGTGTTGAATACAACAGCCCCTGTAAAAATAAATACAGAAGTAGATGGTTCACTGAGCTTTTTTGGAAGCAGAGGAGCAGAAGATAAACAAGATACAGCTCTTTCATAAGTAGCCTTTTTCGACTCTGGCTAGCTGGTCCAGCTCATCATGCTAAGCTAGGCCAATCCCCTTCTGAATGTACCTGATGTAGGAGGTGTATTTATATTTTACTCTATATCTCGCCAAGGAACACTAAAAAAATTAAGTGTGCATAGCAAAATGTCAGCGTTACAAATGATTTGAATGGATTTTATGTTCCACAGCTTGCTGCAACGACCCTGAAAATCAAGTCATTTTCAAGTGACTTTGTAAACGTACATTAAATGTTACTCTCGCATGCTTGAGATTACTAATTAAAAACATAAAGGATCAAAGGAGGACATAACATATATTGCAAATTAAAAATACTTGTCGGTAGAGATGTGGATTAAATGATTTACTTACCAACGCAGTAAATGGACATCGTACTGTCGCACTCCCCGCCAACTCTCTTGCACTGCTGAAGTTTATAATGGTGGGTGTCACAGCTGACATGGTAACTTGGTACACTCTTCTCATTTCTCTTTGTACTTTTGGCATACACAACGTCGCCACAATTCAGGTCTAGGCAAATATTGCGCCAGTACTTCTCGTCGAAGACACCGGCACACACCTCACTGTTGTTTATCTTCACTTTACCATGACATTTGTTGGAGAGTGTGACCACGGGCTCATCTGGGAAGAAAAGCAATATTGTGAGATCGACGAAGTTAAGCAGTGACAGAAATGATCGGCTTCCTTTCATTATTAAAGACACACAACTTCTCACAGAGGTGCACTAAATTGTTCTTACCTCATACTTTTACACTTACTTCATTACACATACACAAGCTAGCTGTTAGTAGTTTATCCACCCTAAAACATGCTGGATTGTTTTTACCCACACAAGATGGCAACAAAATGCTGGAAAATACTGGGTGAAGATGATTAAATGTTGGATAAAAACAACATTTTGGTTAAAAACAACAAAATGCTGGTAAATGGAGAACATTTATAAAGCGTTTTTTTGACCTTAGCTAGGTCCCAAAGAGCTTTACAAGACCTATCATTCACACACTCACACTAATGGCTACCAAGCTGCCATGCAGGTCGCCAGCCACCACTGGGAGCAACTTATGGTTCAGTGTTTTGCTCAAGGACACTTTGACATGTGGATAGGAGGAGCTGGGGATTGAACCCATGATCTTATGAGTCGTAGACAACCCACTTTACCAGCCTCCCCAAATGTTGAATAAAAACAACAAAACATCTTGCTGAGTTAAATTAATTCAGCATGTTTGTGCAATATTTACTCAGTTATTTGCAAAAACAACCCAGCAAGTGGCATTTTGTTGAAAACCTGTTGTCTTGCAGGGAGTTTGATGACAAGATAAATAACCCTCTAAAGTAGAAACTATAGCGAAGAAAGCAACAGCAACATCAACACCTCACCGTTACATTCAATGAAGAGCTTCTTCTCCGGTGGGGGTTTGGTTGAGTCTTCACACTTCCAGATGTTTCCTTGAGTTGTACCTGCACAGCTGAAGCTTTTGTCCCAGACAGACTCATTGTCCCGTTTCTTGATCCCTATGAAGAATTTCCCGCTTCCACATTGCATATCGTGGCAAAGAGTGTCCCTCTCAGCTGCTGTCCAGTTTTGAGGGGAAACAACTCTTTTCTTTCCACTTGAGTAAACAACCACACTTCCACGACAGGAGTTCTCGAATTCCAGTGCCATCGTCCTCCATTCTGAGACAAGCAGTGGGGACAGAAAGGACATTCAGGAGTTACAAATTAACACAATAACAAATTCATATACATTACTGAACTCAGAGACCTTTTAATTTCAGTGTACAATGACCGTATTGTCATTGTACAGCTATTTTCAGCTGCTTCTAGTCTTTATGCTAAGCTAAAGTAAATAGCCATACCTTCATAGCTATCATATAAACAGCAGTATCAACCTTCTCATCTAACCTTTGGAAAGAATGTAAGTGTATTTCCTAGAGTTATTGTTCCTGTATATGAGTGAATATGTCTGTGAGATGTTAGTAGAAAAATGTGTTTCAAAACCATCAATTATAAAATAGGCTGAGTGTTGAGAGACAAAAAGTAATAATTAGTTACAATGTTAATAGTTATCAGTCAGATAAAAAAAAAATCATGACACATACCAGAGCATTGGAGGCCCTTGAATTGACACTGGGGCTTTTGAGAAGTGATGGTACATGCTGCTAATGAATTACTATCAGGAGGACACTGCAGGGCCGTAATGGCTTGATTTACTTGGGGTGTAGGTCCAAAGTAGGGCAGGGTCTTGCTGTCACCCACACCACATCCCAGCTCTTTACAGATGGTGTTTTGAGTGTTACGATCTTGAAGGGCATTCTCACACACTGGGAGCCAACGATCCTCGTAGGACATCTCAATGTTTCCAAAACATTTGTCTCTGGAAATTTTGAACTTTGGTTTGACACTACCTGCAACAACCAGAATCTGGATCAGGTTTGTGGAAACGACTTTGAGAAAGTCATACAAGGTTGCTGTAATTGTTATCTGCTTAATTCACACAAACAACAACAATGTTTAAGTATCACCCAGTTTAGACAGATGTACGAAAACATGATATTCACAAAGTACAGGGCTGGAGAAGCGTTTGACAGTCACTACATAAGTATGCTTGTGTATATATGTATATAAAGAATAATTGCGCAATATGGTTACAATAAATATATAAGTAACTATTCATATTAAGTAATATATGGTAATATTCAAACCAAGTAAAAACCATCCCAACAAAAGGAAACTGAATAATTAAAAAAAAAATTAATGAAGAGGGGGTGAGGTTCAATAAGTTCACTATACTGTGCAAGTACACTTCTTCTGACTCCTGTTTTTGTATTAAAATAAATGTCTCTCAATTCAATGAGAGTAATCTTATGGAACAGATTAGCAATTTGATAGTGGAAAAGTGTCTTTTCCATAAAATTGTGTGCTATACTGAGAGTTTAACAACATCCAGATCACTACAAATTTGTAAGGTTCTTTTTTGTCATTGTTTTTTCAACATACAGACACACTGACAAGAAGTAAAAAGCACTAGAGAGCATAAATCTCGACCAAGGCATTCACATGCATCTGTTTTTGGTCTACATATTATTAATCTTACAAAACAAAAGATAAGGAATTCCTGGGATTTAGACATTTCTTTTTTCTTTTTAAACAAGATCCCATCATCTGATCTTGCTGTAAATGTAAGAGTTTACTTCTTGGGTAATTCTCAAAAATACATTTTAAAAAGTACCAATAACAACATTAAATTATATCTGTAGATAAGGTTTTTTGTAATGTTGTGAACAGACAGACAGACACACCAATGCTGACTGAAACATTTCCTCTTTGAATGAGGTTAAAATCAAATTGTAATATCATCAGACTGTCAAAGGAGCCAATGTAAGTGAAATCCATTACCTGAACAAACAACATAGACTGGGCCGTTGCTACAGCTGTTATCATTGTCCTCCGTGTAGATGAAGATGGACTGATTGAGGTTCATTGTATGTTTTGTGGTGTGCAAACTCTTGATGTTGACTTTATCGCTAGACGGCCTGGAAGGTTCTTGGATCACATTCCCACAACCCAGGTTTTCACACAGCTTCTGAGATTGAGTCCAGGTGTCTAAGCACACACCTCCACATTTCCCTCCCATACAAAACTTCACGTGTCCAAAGCAGTTGTTGGTCAGGTTCATGCTGATTGTACCTGTTGTGAAATGGTAGGAAGAAGTTTGTTTGCAGACACTTCAGATCTTGTTTACACTTGGTCTCGGGCGATCGGCTCGCAAGTGGACAACCGATGTAGATCTTTGTTTACAGCAGTATTCAAAATGTGATTTCCAAATCGTCCTGCTAACCACTTGTGTTCAGATATCACTATTGAAGCGTCATATCCACCAGAAGGTTCCTGCGCACAGTTTTTACATCACTCGCCAGCACAGTTAGCAAAGTTAGCTAAAAGAGAGGAGAAGGCAAAATAATTCAAGAACTAATATAGATGTGCAGGGTGGTCCAGCTGAGGACGAAGTAATTTATGATTTGTAAATGAGCACAGTGGAAGGAGGAGACTAAACAGTCCTACACCGATGGTGTAATTTCTGTAAAGTCCTTGTTGGGGACGCATCGGGACACATTAGTGTTAACACTATAAAAGATACGTGGTTACAATCCACCCCCACATCTGGTGTGAATCCCAGTGCATCTTCGTGGTCATTTATATTTGTATACAGTGTTGTCCACTTGAGATGAGATCACCTGAGACGCATTTTAAAACCAAGTGTGAACACGGTATTAATTAGACAAAGGTAAGTATCAGCAACCGCAGTTTACAGTAGACACTATGGAGGAAGGTTGGTCACTGTTTGCCTGTCAAGTAATCATTAAAAGTAACATGTTTTAGTTTTTCAGTGTAGTTTAAAACACATGAGTTTTCTCAAGTACAGTCAAGCAGTGACATATTAAAAAAGCGGCATTTTAAATAAAGTACCGTATTTTCTGGACTATATACTGCTACTTTTTTACGACGCTTTGAACTTAAACACCGGTGTGGCTCATGTATCGGCGGCACGAAGCTCGTTGGCTTTTCACAATCTAGCAAGCTCTGTGCCGCCGATACATTTAGTGTCGTCACATCAGACCCGGTCAGAGTGGACCACATGAAACAGTTCGAATAACTTCAATAGCGGCTTATAGACAGGTGCGCTCAATAGTCCAGAAAATACGGTATGCATTTTCAAACATATTTCTCACATTACCTGTACACTGCACAAAGGCAATAGTATGATTGTGGACAGATGGAAGTGAAGTACTGTTACATTCGAACATTTCATGCTTTTCGTTGAATGAGCAGTTGCGAACATCGTTCGTCATGTCAGTGCTCAGTTTGGAGTCACGATAGGAGACGTTCCCACAGTGCATCTGCTGGCACACTCTGTTTGCAGTCTCATTGGTCCATGTGTCATTGGACCCAGAGAGCCAGTAGGTACTGCTGCCGTGCTCTATCCCCACCTGACCAGAACAAGCTTCAGTTCCATTCAGAAACACCACCGTGTGGGCTACAAGAAAAAAGGAAAGAAATGTACAGGAAGTGTTGAGTCTATGATGGAAACTGACTGACAGTTTTGGTGTAATTGCAAATGTCATTTGGTCACCAGGTAGTCATGGTATGAGACGAATAACACCATCTGATGAACTACTGGATATTGCCAGTGAACCAAAGGCATAGGTCCTAAGATTGAACATATTTACACACAATAACAGTATGTGGTTTAACAGCTACCCTAATCATTTTCTAAAAATTAACAATGGCTCAAATGACTATATTTGATGTAAAAAGGTGTCACTTGAAGTGGCAAACCCACACCCACTCCTAAAACATCCTCTTGTTGAAGCCTAATATCTACCTAATGATGAAATGATTTTCAGATGGACCATCAGATCAGAAGAGTTGACTTTAGCTGATGATGTCAGAATGACTTGTAGAAAATAATATTGACTAAATATTTCATGATTGTAGAATTCTTTGGAGTCAGCAACTAGTGGTCATAGTGGTCATAGGCAGGGTTCCACTTTTTTGTACTGGCCTCATTTTTGAGATCAGGCTGCTCCATCCATTTCTATATACACTGTATGACTGTAGCTGACAGTGTAGAATTAGTAATAACACACAGGAAAGGGCAAAATACACAAACAGCCAGACAACACTTACCGTCACAGGTTATTTCCACTGCCTTTTGCTGTGCGTCCACACGTCGGTTTGTCGACTCACTTTTAAAGCAGTCATATATGTCTTTGACTTTGTCAATGTCTGACTTGCAGTCTATGGACAGAAATTCACCTGAACCCTGACTGAATTTTTCACGTTTGTGTGTTTTGCTGTTGTTCCCACAGCCCAGCTGGTTGCAGACTATATTAGAATGCTGGTTGTTCCAATCTTTCTGATCGACCCTTTTCCACTGGCTCTTATGGTAGATGGCCAGTCTCCCAGCACATTTTGAAGGGCCGTCCTCCAGTTGCACCTTCATGCTCCCTGTATCAGGACAACAGGACATTTTTTTGAACATTGGACACTAAAATACACTTTTTAAAAAATTGATAACTTTTTTTGTTTAAACCAAAAAATTTTAATTTACCAAAATTGTATTTTTCCACCTTAAAGACTTTTGCAAAACATCCCCAAATTAATCTTGATTTCTAAAGTATTTTTAAATTAGTGAAGCAGATACATTTGAGCTTCTAAAAATTACATGAATTTGTTTTTAATGGGGAGATATCTTGTGTAATTATGGAAAAAGGATGGATGGATGCAATATAATATTAGAACTAGGGCTGTCATTTTAACGCGTTAATTAGATCAATTAATTAGAGCGTAAAATAACGCGCTATAAATTTTAAGGCAAGATTAATTATCCACTTCCACCCCAGCGCTGCACAGTGCGGGTAGACGCAAAATTTCA
>OOFC01051104.1:2121-13681 GCA_900323345.1 Pseudochromis fuscus
AAAAAAAAAAAAATTTTTTAAAATTTTTTTTTTTTTTTTTTTTTTTTTTTTTTTTTTAAACACAGTTTAAAGTTAAAATAAAACATTTCCACAGTATCTAACTTCTGCATTGCGACATATTTCTGCCAAAAAGAAAATATATAGGTGGGACGAAACATTTGGAGACATTTGATTGGACCGTTGAAACAAGAAAACACCATAACTAGCTAGCTAGCTAGCTAATAGCAAGATAACGTTGGTACTACGTGTTCCACTTTCTCTGTACTTCATTGTAAAACAGAACACACCTACTGCAGATCGTAGCCGACACGGAAAACAAACGTACTAAACACAATCCAGCTTCCAATAGACATTATTCATTGTCGCCGAGCAACCGAACTGAAGCCATGTTCATTGACACTGTTTCTATTGAACATTTGCAACTCAACTTACAGTTTGTTACAAAACTATCAACTGATACCGTTCCAACAAACTACTGATGACTACAATCGCTGGTACTACTCTGATCAAAAACATTATGGTTTCATTTTAATGTCCGTGAAGGGAATAATTCAACAGGCTTTCAAGAGATCTTATTCAAAATCTACATAACCTTACAACAGTGCAACCTGAAGTAAAGGGTTTGGCCAAGATAAAAGACAAGCCAAGTTAATTCCACTGGTACGTTTGATATGATCCAAACCTTCCACATGAATGAGTCTGTATATGTGTGAGCCATATGTTCATATACTACACAAGTCTGACTCTGCCAGAAAGCTCTCCACGTCCTCCACCTACTCAGCTCTTAGATGTGATCAACTGATGACTGCCAGCCATATGAATAGAAAAAGCCCAAAATAATGCCACAGACTTGTGTCAGTTCTGTACAACAAAGTGTGGCTGGTGTCAGACTGAATTATCTCAGACTGTACGCAACAAGATCATTCACTACTACAAACCCATATGCTCCACTAAATGCACACTGATGCCAGGTTTTGTATGTACTCACTGTCAAACTTTGGCTCATAAGCCAAAAATTCCCAATAGATTTAGCATATTAGCATATTAGCCTGTGATTATTCATCCTCCTTCCTGCAGCCTGCAGCTTATGGAGCATAGACTGTATTTGAAATAGACAAAGCTAATGTGACATCACCCGCTGGTTTGTGGACTCACATTTTGAAGTCAGGAGTCTGGGATATGTTGATCTGTTGGGACCAGAAGTGACCATATTTGGATATGAAGGGAGGAGCCTGGGTATGACCCTTGAACCTGAGGACACTTCCCAATGTGCATGAACTTGTCAAACTAATCACACCCCTAAATCTTTGTGAAGTCTAATATCTACTCAATGATGAAATGATTTTCAGATGAACCACCTGTCAATCAGACTAACCCCGCCCCTAACTCCTCCCACCAGAAGAAGCATGGACTTCATCTCATGACATCAGAATGACTTGTGGAAGAAATGTATCGACCGAGTATTACAGGATTGGCTCCAATTGATGTTAATTGGAGTTTTTAGGCTCCAGCATCTAGTGGCCATCAGTGGTATTGCACTTTTTTTGCACTCTTGCATTGGCTTCACTTTTACTATATTCATCTTTTATATAAAGTCTATTAATAAAATAAAAATGAATGAATAAAAATCCAATAACACTTTGAAATCTTTTTCTGCTCCTATGATAAAACTAAATAAACATTTTTATTTTACTATAATTACATTAAGTTTAGCTGTGATCAATGGTACTGCATTATGTTTAATTTCTATTAGATACTGGTGTAAATATACTGCACATTATAAACCAGCTTTTTACCTTAGGTCTCTAAAATGCACCAATGGAAACAGCACATTTGTCCTTGATCATTCTTGGTATTGAAATGTGAGCTGCAGGCACATACAGACCATTATCACTCATAATGAATCTTAGTGTAGGTCAAACACTGAATAAAAACAAAACCACCATGCTAGGTGCTAGCTAATATCAGGGGCTGCTTAGGGTTCAGTGTCTTGCTCAAGGACATTTTGTCACATGGACAAAAAGAGGTGGGGATTGAACCAGCAGTGTTAAAAACTGACTTGTGCTCTCGCCTGAGCTGTGTCCTGCTGACTTGGCTTGAAATATGAGCAACGAACTGTGTTTGAAAACTCAAAGAAAAGCTAAACTAACTCCAACTGATACATTTGGAGGTCATAGGTTCACAGTGGGGAGAATACACTGACATATAGTCCTGTTGGTGTGTGTCTGTGTCTTTAAAGCTACGAAGGAAAGAATACATTTGACAAATGTCCTTGATCATTCTTTATCACTTTGCCGGTGTTGAAATATGGGCCATACGCACATATGGACCCTTATCGCTCATATTGAAACTTATCAAGATGAGTCAAGCGTTCTATCAACTTTGGCAACCAAAATCTAATGATGTCTGGTGGCCGGCCTGGCAACCATTTATAAAAACTTCCCATCAGGCCCTGAAGTCTTACATTATTTAGCTGAGACAGCAGCTTGGCTGCACCGGCGTTAACAGGAAGGGCAATGAGACACAACAACTGACAGGAAGCCAAAAACCAAACTAATGCCTCAAATCAATTGAAAGTCAAAGGGATGTACAGAGAGAGCAGAAGTGTGTGAGAACAAAGTGGGTTATACCATCGCTTTAGTGTCATTTTAACATCATGTTATTTTACATCAGGGTGGGATACAGTATAATATGTGAAGTATTATCCAAAAACCCCTCCAAATACACCATATTTCATACTATTCCACGTGTTGAATTTGCCGTCCAGGAAATTGAAGCGAGAGAAAGTGAAAAGCTAAATCAGACGGCAGATTATAGCAGTTGGGGTTCTATCAATTAATGAGATGTCAACAATTGTTTGGTCCTGCATTATTCATGTCAGAGCAGTAATAAATAATGAGCCAGGTAAATTGAGAAAACTCTCAGCTCGAGAGTCCTTCTGCCCGACGCTTCTCGAGGCTTTTAACCTCTAGACGGTGTCATTTCTTTTCTGTCCAGAGAGAGTGCGGCGGTTACTGCAGGAACAAGGTCCCCAAACGAAGGGATATTATTAAGGACTTGAGAGACAAGGCGGACGAGATGAGGGGCGCAGTGGCAGGATTGTGTTTGCAGAAGATTAAGGCCCTTCAGGATGGAAGGATGATGGATGGACGGGAGTCCTTCATCCATCAGGGCCTGTTTACATCACCTTTAAAACAGGCCAGCCATGCCGAGTCTCCCTTCTCTCTGCACTCCCTTAAAGGGGCCCAGCTGCTGGCTTGACCCGAGCTTCGTACCGGTTTCCAATCATCGCCATGATGGATCACATGGGGGAACATATATGTAAGCGACAAGGGAGACTTATGGAGCCATTTGCCAAAGCCCTTATCCACTTGTCATAGTTTTTGTTTCCTGCTGATTCGGCGTGTTCTCGGTATATTACAGTTGCTCCACTTGTCATTCGCCTTGAAATGTTGCACCACGTCCTATACATCACTCACAAATGACGCAAAGCTGTAAACATGTCACAATTTAATGGGCCATTGTCTATTTGGTTTGAACGAGGCCCAAATGAGACATAGCTGGCTGCTTTCTGCCGCCGTCTTGGCTTTCTAACCATTATCAACAGTGAGACTCTTTTATCCGATGCTTACTCTTTCATTTCATGGGCCGTCTGCTTGAAACATGAAGCACGTTTTCAAAGACAATGCTTCCACTATAGGAATTCAAAGTGGACTGCTGAATAGCTCCCACCAAGCTTCACAAAGAGAACCCTTATTTTTGAATCTCAAACTGATTTTTATTAGAAATCCCAGACTCATAAAAATTCCTTTTGAGGATGGTTTATAGCGTTTCCCCATATTTATAATGAGTATTTTTTTTTCTCTCCTCCGTTTTAAACCCACATTTCAAATGCGGTTTGAAGTAGTGGTTTTTCTGTGGAGATACAGTATTTCACGACTCTATTCATACCACGCCGGCATCTTAAACTCTGACTTGTCAAATCAAATCTGGAGAGAAAATATCTTGACTAATGTTTTCTGAGCGCTAACAATGAGCCGACATGCAGAGCAGTTTATCGTATTTAGTTTTAAAGTGGGCAGCTGATTTCATTTGCTTTAAAATGTTTTCCTTGGAGATGTTTCTTTGAACAGCTACATGAACAGAAACTAAGCCAGAGTCTAATATTCTCTTGGTTCAACCCAACAGCCAGCAAGGGGTCATTACAGGAACTCTCTCATCTTCATCTCTCTAAGCAAATATGATTTTCCACCACGTTGTAGAAACTGTAAAGATATTAATATTTCCATCTGAAGTGCTGTATATAATTGAAAAGTCTCTTGAGCAAGGAAGCTCCTCTGACTATGATAGTGTAAATCTTGACCTTTACCTTAGCACCTGCTGACTTCCTGTCACATACTAATGTATTTCCTTTATCGCATTCTCACAGTTATCTCGTATATGTTCTCATAACAGATCCAGTCCTGTCATGACCTCAAAGCAGTTTTTGTTTCCTGAGAGGTTGCATTATTCAGCACCTCTCTCAGGTGGTCTCTCAGTGCAGTGACCTCTGTGCAAGTGTGGGAACCGAGGACTGGATATAAAAGATGGGGGTATCCGCAGGGTCTCAAAAGTGAAGCCAGGGCAGCAGTGCAATACCACCGCTGGTCACTAGATGATGATCTGGAGTATTTATTCATTCACTGCATTGTTTTGATGTGAACCATAAACTGTGCATAAAAGATGCACCGAGCAATGAGGCAATACCCCCAATGGCCACTAGATGCTGACTCTGGCCTGCAATGATTACCGTATTTTCCAGACTATGAGCACACCTGTCTGTAAGCTGCTATTGAATTTATTCAAACAGTTTCATGTGGTCCACTCTGACCGGGTCTGACGTGATGATGCTAAATGTATCGGCGACACGAAGCTTGCTAGCTTGTAAAAAGCTAACGAGCTTCAAAGCGTCGGAAAAAAGTAGCGGCATGTAGTCCGTAACTCCAGTGTCCTCAGGTTCAAGGGTCGGACCCACCCTCCTCATTCCTCCCTTCATGTCCAAATATGGTCACTTCCTGCTTCAAACTCCTGAGTCCACAAACCACAAGTGACATCACTGTGGCCACGCCCATCTCTTATATGTTCTGCCACTGAGAAGAAACAAGTGTGGTCTTCAATGAAGGTAGTTTTATTTTATTACCACGATGTGCTGAAAAAAAAAAAACACAGCAAAAACTTTTAAATCTCTCTTTGGTCTTGCTGTAAAAATCCAGATTTTATTTATTTTTTTATCATTTGATGGCAAAGATATGAAATGTTTGCAGACATAGCTTATTGTTTTTCCCCCCATGATATGGCTCATCAAGTGCAAACAGTAAATTAAATGTAGCTTTCGCTGCCATTTAACTATAGCTCTTTATTGATCCCCGAGGGGAATTCAATTTGTGGATATATACGGAAATATATTGTTTTCTCTTCTTGTGTCCTTTTGTCTTGATAGACTATTATTCAGTCCACTGATTTGAAATTATACACTGTAAAAAGAGATATGCTGTCAGGACCGTTTTGGATCTTAAGTAGAGGGATACACACAAAAATAAAGGGAGGATGCAAAAAGGCAGCTCCACAAATGATGTGATGATTCACTGACTCCAGTACAAACTATTTACAATGCAGTGAAGTCTATTGTTTGTTAGCATAAAGGGAAATCTAATTACATGGTTTTCCGTTGGTATTAACATATTAAAAAGCTGTTGTACTGGGCTGCA
This sequence comes from Pseudochromis fuscus, assembly GCA_900323345.1. Taxonomy (NCBI): domain Eukaryota; kingdom Metazoa; phylum Chordata; class Actinopteri; family Pseudochromidae; genus Pseudochromis; species Pseudochromis fuscus. The sequence continues at coordinate 7,869 of OOFC01051104.1, forward strand.
TGTGATACGGATGGCCTGCTTTCTAGGACAGACTCTCAAGGTTTAAAAAGACCTGCTGGTGCATCGAGCATCATCTGTAGTTATTGTCACTGCGCTAATACAATACCTTGAGAAGTTGTGTAAATAAAGTCACGATGATTGGTTGTGTCACTCAGATGGTTTTATACTCTGTCTAACTTCTTGCACAGTCTGTCAAGCCCATTTTTCACTTCTTATAAATCCGGAGGCCATCTGCTCTTCAAAGCTGTCCTGCAACAGGGGAAGGGACAAAGTAGAATCAAATAGAAAACACTTGTTACTTAAGGTCATTTCAAAGGTCGTTTAAATCAAGGCTGCCTTGCTATTGGCTTCGGCCACAAGAATGTGGGCTTTGTGCTCGTCCGCCTCCACTCGGCACTAAAAGCTGTCCTTCATAGCCATGAATGTTACGAGTACGCACAGGTTTGGATGACGAGTGACTAGTTTTAACCTTCACATGGGAAGAAAAGGGAGGAGCGGTTGAACTGTTTGTCCCTTAAGACTCCATTTGCAAGTTGTGGGTGATAGGGAGCTGTTGGTTTGTTTGTTTGTTACGCGTTCAAATCTTCGCCGTGAGAAACTTCTTCTTCACACAAATAGTACGCATACAGTCGCTTTCAACAATCCATTCACATCTGAAACACTGTGTGAAATTACCACCAATTAAATTCTGCTAATCAATCCACCCTCAGTGATCCATAATGACAAAGTGAAAACGTACACACACAAGAATAACAAGAAAACACCTTAGCTAGCTAGCTACCTAATATTACCAGATAACCTTCGTGCTACATACTGGAGCATGTCTCCAACGTCTCACTAGACGTGCTGCACTTTTTATTCTAAGTCAACTTAAGAAATAATATTTGCAAAAGTATTTCGACCTGTAATTCGTGACTTTGTGTTAGCTTCTTTGGCTTTAGCTTCTCTTCGATACGTCTTCACAAACTTTGAACATCCTGGATTTTAGCAAGTCTTTTTTGTGAGCTGCCATCTTAATGTGTTTCCACAGATGCTCATTGGAGGTTTAGACCTGACTAGTGTTGACTTGGTTTCTTCAAGACGCTCAGAGACATGTCCCAAACCTACACTAGCAATGTTTCATTAGCTGTCATACATGAAATTAGTTTCTTCTCCATAAACCTCTCAGTATTCTCACTTCTCCTTGTACCTGCCACTGAGATGTACCCTGTAGCATGATGCTACCACCACCATGCTTCACTGTAGGGCTGTATTATCCAGGTGATGACTGTTCACCACTCACACCGCTCTGTGTTTTGCACAAACAGTCCAGTTTTTGACTCATCACATCAGAAAATACTTTTCATCGGTGTCTTTTAAATGCAGCTTGGCAAAGTCCAAAGAGGCTGTCATGTGGCTTTTCCTCAGAGTGGCTTCTGTCCGGCTGCCCGTCCATAAAGGTCTGATTGATGGGGAGCTGCTGTGATGGTTGTCCTTTCAGCAGATTCTCCCACCTCCACAGAGGGTTTTATACCCTCGCTCTGATCTATGCCTCAGGTCTACAGGGTGTCCCCTGGACTTCAGAGCTCAGGTTTTGTCCTGACATGCAATGTGAGTTGTCAGAACCTGAAAAGCACAAACTCTTCAGGTTTCAGACTCTGTCCAGTCCACTCAGACAGATCCTAAGGATTGTTAAAGCAAACATGAATCAGCTGACCTGCACCACAGCAAGGGAAGCTTCAGCTTTGGCATTTCAAGTACAAAAGAGTTCAGTTATTCATTTAAAAAATATAAATACTAATGGACAGGGAGGGTAACATCATCTAGTCACTATGTAGTTTATGGATCCACTGTGCATCGATCTGATGCATGTCTACATACAGGGGCTTCGATATGAGGATTCAGAAATTGTACTTTTTTTTTTTGAGATGAAATCATGTCCAAGAAAAAAGACAATTCTAGTAAAAAGTGTCAACAGCTGGAATTCACTGGTCTTTTATGTAGCTATGTATTTCATAAATCACCAAGGAAAACCAGGCATTTGTTATTTTATGGCATCATGGGGAAGAAAACGTATTGTTTCAGAATAACTTTGTGTTTGTTACGTCTGCAATAGAAAAAAAAAGCAAACTTCCGTATGAGCAAACGTTGACATTGTTAATATAAACTTGAGGTGTGTCCATGTGTCTCACTTTGGCAGTTGATTAATAATCAGTCAAAGTCCCATCTTATTTTAGTCGGTCCACTAGGAGGCAGATCATCGCACTTCACATTTGTATGTACATTTAAACTGATTTATGAGTTTATGTCAGTTGATTTTTACACCCAAACAAATCTGTCGAGAATTAAATAAAACTCACTAAAGACGTAAATCACGACTGGTAGCAAGTCTTAATTTGCACAGAAGCTACGTCTGATCAACACTTCAATCAACACTGTACAACAGTATGAAAAAAAAAACCCATATAATAAAAAAAACACCAATTAATTGATGGCTTGTGATTTCACTGCATTACATTAATTTTAAAACGTTTTTTTTTGTCCATAAATAATAAGTAAATGTAACTTCAGATGTGAGATTAAACAGATTTTGAGGCTTAAATTAAAAAGTGGTACAAGCGAGATTCCTCTCTCCAATACAGTAGAAATATTAGTCCAAATAAAGCCGAGCATTTAGCTCTTCTGATACTTCAAACAACACAATCAAAGCTCTCGCCGCAGTGAAAAATAATTTATTTGATGTTATTTGAAGTTTGTAATATTGGTATTCATTAATTCCGAGAGCCGCGGTTAATATTTATTTTTATTGCATAACAAAGATGTGTGTTTCAGATGGGAGGACGAGTAATCAGCATGCGTCTGCGGTCCGTCCAGAATAAGGACGACGAGTGTGGATGCTCTGTGGTTTCTTGTTAAAAACTTGTAAACTGCAGTGTAGTGGTTTTATGTGGGTTTGAGAAGCTGCTTTAAAAGATAAAATGATGCAACACGAATATTTCCCACTTAAAACAAAAAGAGATTTAGGTGGTATTCAGACCTGGACTGTTTGGTCCACTTTAAACGGACCAGGGTTCCTTTCCCACACTGGTTCGGACTTTCCATACAGGTGTGAATAGACACAATCGAACCCTGGTGCAGATCCTGGTTGTCTTGTGCAGGTCTGAATACAAACCAAGGTCTATCCAAAGTAACTACAGGATACATGCGTCTTTACATGTGTCAAGCAATCCACAAATGGCTGGGTACAGGATTTGGTTGTGTTCAAGCCCCCATGTGAATTTATCGTCATTCGGACACAGGTGAGTGAGCATTTATCATATTTTATTACTAAAGTTCTGTCTTATCATGAATGCTAATATGCATTAAATTTGTTTGACAAACGCCCCTAACATTCCAAATGATCAGTGTCAAAAATAAGTTGTTCAATCCTGTTTTCGAGTGGAGTTATTTATTTTATTGATGCTGCTGAGCTAACTGTGAGCTAACCGCAAGCTAACCGCGAGCTAACTGTGAGCTAACCGTGAGCTAATCGTGAGCTAACCGCGAGCTAACTGTGAGCTAACCGCAAGCTAACCGCGAGCTAACTGTGAGCTAACCGCGAGCTAACCGTGAGCTAACTGCGAGCTAACCGCGAGCTAACCGTGAGCTAAGCGTGAGCTAACTGTGAGCTAACCGCGAGCTAACTGTGAGCTAACCGTGAGCTAAGCGCGAGCTAACCGCGAGCTTGTTGTTTAGCAGCAGTAGTTGATGAATAATGCCATCGCCTTGCTGAGGCAACAACTTTTACAATTTCAGATATTTGGGGGTGTCAGAAGAGAACTGGATGTCCACCCTTCTCATTGCTGCTATCCAAGCTAGCCGTCTTCGTTTCGTCAGTTCTGACAGTTGGGCTCCCTCATGTTGCCTCCAGGTTGGAAAACCATAAAACGATACCCGATGATGTTGCTTGTTACCCTGCCGATCATGCAACCTAACATTACAACCGACGACACAACAGGTTCGAACCATTGCTGGTGTTTTTAGCTGTTTTATGAAGTGCCCCCCAACCTACTCCACTGTTGTTTACGAGCACCTGGCCCACTTAAATGGCGCTTCGTCCCATAAGTCTTTGCTGCATGACGTCACGCTCCAAAGCTCTATAGGAACCGCACCAAAGGAAAAAAATAAAGTCCGCTTTTGGTCCGGACCAAACAAGTGGACCAAAAGACTTTTCTGGTCTGAATACAGCCTAAAATGGAGATTGGCCTTTGGGGATAACCTCCAGCCATTACTGCTCAACATTCACCTGAACTCGCCTCCACTAAATCCATCACATCACGGCAGCACGAGTGGATTTAAGGCTTGTTATTGTTTGTTGTGACGGTCCAGGTGAGATCCAGGAGAAAAGCAGCAGCGTCTCCGGGCTGCTGATAACAGCCAGATATGGATCTGTGGCATCATGCTTGCTGCTGGGGAGGATTATGAAGCATCATGCTTGCTCTAATGACCTAATTATGAAGCGGCAGCACAGGAGGATTCTCACCATCATTTAAAAGTTAATCTTACTTTTTTTTTTTTTTTTTATAATTCATTTGCCAGAGTAATAGGGATATTTAAATCCAATTCACACAGGAGGTCCCATATTTAATTTCATAGTTTACTGAAATCTATGAGGCGCAGTCCCTGGGATTTAAGAGGCCTCAAACTTCCACTGAACTGTAACATTTGCTGCTCTTCAGGAAAATTAAGTCATATAATACAGAGGGGAGTTATGGAGAGAGCCGGTGAAAGAGGAAGAAGAGGGATTGAAGGATAACGTGACAAAAGAAATCATTTCAGGAGGATGAGGATGGTTTTTATATTGATGAGCATCTGCAGATTAAAGTTGTCTCTAAAAATCTGCTGTTATTTGTAAATACAGGACGAACTGCACCAACATGATGTGTTTACATTCAGCATTTCATCATTTGGACCCGAGATGTGGTTGTTTGTGCCCAACATTTTAAGGTTTTTATCAAGTATTTCATTAGTTTTACCCAATACTTTGTTGTTTTTAACCAAGTATTTCATTGTGTTTACCCAACACTGTTGAGTATTTCATTAGTTTTACCCAATATTTTGTTTTTAACTCATATTTTATCATTTTTACTGACGATTACATTGTTTTTACACCATAGTTCATTGTTTATATCCAATAATTTTTTGTTGCCTGAGATTTCATTGTTTTAAAATGGAGGTTTTCCATTGTGTTACTTAACATTTTGTTGTTTTTAGAGACTAGTTCATTGTTTTTACCCAACACTGTTTTATTTAAATTGAGTATTTTGTTGGTTTTACCCAATATTTCGCTGTTTTTACCTCACATTTCATCATTTTTACCAACTACTTCATTGGTTTGAACTAATATTTTGTTTGGTTTCCTGAGTATTCCATTATTTTTACACCATATTTCATTGTTTTTAAATGGAGTTTACATTGTGTTTTCACAGCATTTTGTTTTTTTCAGTATTTGGTTTTACTGACTATTTGGTTGTATCTACCTGACACTTTATTTTATTGTTCACTGTTTTAACCACATATTTCAATATTTCTACCAAGTATTTCATTATTTTTTCCCAGCATCATTGTTTTATCCAACACTGTTGTATCTAAATTGAGTATTTTGTTGTTTTTTTCCAACATTTAGTTATTTTTACCTCACATTTCATCATTTTTACTGACTGTTTCACTCGTGTTTTTAATTGAGTGAGTACACTGTGTTCACCCAGCGAGTTTTTCATTGTTTCTACCTATTCTACTTCATTTTTCCTGAGTATATCCTCACCAAGTATTTAATTGTTCTTACTCAACATTTC
>OOFC01051105.1:19081-36922 GCA_900323345.1 Pseudochromis fuscus
AAAAAAAAAAAAAAAAAAAATGTAATGAGTAAAATGGCTACAGATAGTTGATGGTACAGCGACTGTGAAGTCCCCTGTGGTTAATTGCTAGCTTGAGCAGCGTACTAAACAATTTCTTGTTTCTTCTGTCACACTTTCTGTCTCCATATTCGTTTTTTTTGCGTCCATTTATTCGTCTGTCTGTCCTTCTGTTACGTTCTGCAGCCAAAGGGACGAGCAGTGAGTCGTCTGCTGGAGAGCTTCGCGGCGGACGAGGGCTTTCAGATGGACGGCAGCAGCTTCTCAGAGGAAGAGGAGGACGGCGGGCATGTGTACAACAATAAAAGTCCTGCTGAAGGTTAGAGAGGAAAACTGGACATGTTCAAGCAGCGTAATGTTGAAGTGATGCTGAGATTTTAATGTTGATGTTGATGTTCTGCTGCAGTCCCTAACTGTGTCCTGACCAAAGAGCTCCTGGCTGATGGACTGAAGGTGCTGATCTCCAAGGAGGATGAGCTTTTATATGCTGCCAGGGTCCACACGCTGGAGCTCCCAGACATGTAAGTGAACAGGGAGCATGTTTTTGGATACACATATAGAAAATAATAATACATTTTATTTATTAAGTGCTTTTCGGGGTACCAAAGACATAAACACATCTCATTACAGAAAAGAGCAACAGAAAACCCACAGTGCACAGTACAGCAAAATATATAAATTAAAGAACAATCAAGAGTGCAACAAAATTAAACAACAACAACAAAAACTCAACAAAATATCCTTTCATCAACTTAAAAATTACAATTTTATTTACTAAAGAATTTCAGGTTGAAATCAAAGTCAGCACGACCCAAATGTGGATTACCATATTTCCTCAAATACAGGCTGAGGCCTTTATTTACCTCCCTTATTGATGGTAACTGACCTCTATCTGAAGCATTTCCTGTTTGAGAATGAGTCGTGATTGCAATACAATGTAAATATAAACCTTACACTACCCTGTAACCTTTTCAAATTAAAAGCCCAGTGGACACAAACCCTTTGTTTCTTAACAGGGCTTTTATTATGAAACATTTGAAAGCACACTATATCTCTTCAGCCTTCATTTGTTTACATCGACCTCAGCCCTGGCCATAATTAGAGTGTTCATATGTGTTAAAATGTAGCAAACCGTGTGCAGACGCTGAGGCATGGCTAACAGTGGTTAAAAATCCACTTGGTGAGGAATCCTCAGGGGCCAACAGTCTTTTAAACATGGTGTAAACAGGGTTTATTGAGGTCGGCATGTTTATCATCACACAAAGAGGAATTTTTCATGAGAACACTAGTAGTCATCACCAGTGGTATTTATCTCTCTTCATGTATTTCCTTCCTTACATAACAAACCTCACATTATCCTATACCAAGCCGTGTGTATTAATACTGCTCCGCTGGCTCAGGCAGTAAAAAGAGATGCTATAACAACAGCAGAGTGGGAGTAACATATGACATGGGAGCCAGGCAAGCATAATACAAGCATCTGAAAATAGTCTCATCGTTTGCTCTCTCTGCTGTGCTTTTTTTTTTTTCCTCCAGCTTTAGCATTGTTATTGACGGTGAAAGAGGAAACCGCCCAAGAATCTATTCATTGGAGCAACTGCTACAGGAAGCTGTAAGTTCACCCCGCTGCACTAAAACACTCTTTGTCACAGGAACAGCCATCTCTCGTTTGGTCACTCAGCACTTGTATTTCTCTTAAACTTTCATTGCCATCCAGTCTTGCTGTGGTTCTCCGAGCTGTAGCGCTTGTTGTGTCTCAGGGTCACCGAGGCCGGCTGAACTCTCAAGTGAACACGAACAGATGGGCAGGATATTTAGGTTTATGTGTGTGAGCGAATCTGTGAATGTCCGTTAAACCGAGCTCGGATAATCCCACCAACACCTGGATCCATTCACGCTCTGGAGTTTAAGATGACATGAACTTTATGAACTTTGTGTCCCTTCTGCTGTACCAGTACCCGGGTGGGTTTTTACCTGTTTTGCATCGTGAATAGAGTCGGTGTTTACTGCTGCAGGAGGAGTTTGTTGAGTGAGAGGATGCTGGTTTCTATGTCCTAATAACAACTGGGTCACCCAAAGCAAAGCCGCCACTACCCACATCTTCTCCAACTGTGGAAATAAGTCTTCATTATTACCAAACAGGACGCAGGTTGTTCTGTTTGCACACAATGGAGAGTCCAACAACAAGAAGCTAAGAAGAGTAGAGTATAGTTGAACTGGCTTGATTGCACCTTGGATCGCTTAGTGTTGCTGTCGTTGTAATAGAGGAAACTAGAAAGTGCCAAGTAGGGCACGGTAACTGTCTTTTGCAAAAGTTATTATGTCAAGGCAACAACATTTCCAGATGCTCATGGTAAAGTAGAAGAAATTCCTAACTATATCATTAATATTTTTTTAATTAAAATTCGATAATTAAAAAATTCAGTATATTTTCTGAGGGATTTTAAAAACACTACCATTTTTAACTGCTCTGGAAACGTGTTTAGGTCTACACATTAAAGCAGGGGTGCCCAATCCTGGTCCCTGAGGGCTGCTGTCCTGCATGTTTTAGATGGGTCCATCGTTATCAGGCTTCTGCAGAGCTTGATGATGAGCTGATCATTGAATCAGGTGTGTTGGAAGAGGGACACATCTAAAACATGCAGGACAGCGGCCCTCGAGGAGCAGGTTTGGGCACCCCTGCATTAGAGGTTTACCGTATTTTCCGGACTATAAGCCGCTACTTTTTTCCGACGCTTTGAACCCTGCAGCATAAACACCACTGTGGCTCATGTATCGGTGGCACAAAGCTCGTTGGGTTTTTACAAGCTAGCAAGCTCCATGTCGCCAATGCATTTAGCGTCGTCACATCAGACCCGGTCAGAGTGGACCACATGAAACTGTTTGAATAAATTCAATAGTGGCTTATAGACAGGTGCGCTCAATAGTCCGGAAAATATGGTATATGGATTTAATTAGACTTATAGAGTAATATGTATATATTTTTTTAGGGGTAGGACTCAAAGATGTATCTAATTAATTAGAGGCTTTGCAATTAATTAATCTCAATTAATCACATTTTAATCACATCTATCACATTGAATATTTGTCCCAAAAAGCAACATTTTTTAAAATTTATAATAGATTTTAGTGGAGGAGTGCAACAAATAGACACAGACATGAATATTGTTCAAGCTTCAAGCTCTCTCAAGCTTTTCAATTCAAAACAGTAGAAAAATAAATAGAAAATATCTCCGGCCAAAATTGAACAGACGTAAAGTTAAAGTGCCATTTTAAATAAGCATTTTTTTTTAATGCTTTAATCAAGACTTCCATAAGGTAGTTCCCTTTGATCAGATGTAGCAACGCGCTTTCATCTGATTCCTCCATGTTGGTCGCTGTTAGCCGAGATGTGGCGTGTGCATCTGTGTAATCGTGTACCAAGAAATCGTGCACTGACATTGTTTGGAAAGCAAACTGCGATTAAATGCATTACTTTTTTTAATGCATTAATATTTTTGTAGTTAATTAATCGTAATTATCAGTAGCATTCAACTGTCCCCAAGATTAGTGTTTAAGTTCCTATTGTTCAGCAGTAGGAGATCCTCCCCAGTCCACATATTAGTCCACTTTCTATCTCCTTCTCTTATCCATGTAAACTTACTCATATGATCAGTGTAGTTTCTCCACAAAGCCTTCACACAGTGCCGTTCTCTAACTCTCCCGGCAGCTCCACACCGAGCACTACTGGCAACACTGCTCTTATCCAAACACTCATCACACAGCAGCTGGATCTAATTATGCCATACTTCCACTTTCGTGTCTTTAAATTAGTCCAAAAGCCATTTATTTGACTCTGACACCAATACCCGGATTTTCACCGAGCTGCCTCTCCCTCTCCCGTGCATGCACACACACATTCACATCCACACCTCATCAGTCAAAGGGTCCCTTGCCATGGCAACAGTAAATGAAAGCAACCTGAAAGAGCCCCCAGTGAGTGGCGGATGCTGGGGCTGCCTGCATTGTTGGAGGGAGGATCTGGCAACCTGCAATCACAAGCCCTCTATTCAGGCCCTCTTTAGTATTACTCAGCAAGTCAGGATTTACTGCATCATGGCTTCCGTTCTTTTCAGCCCTGACTGGCACATTGGCATGAGATAAGTGCCGCTTGGAAACGTGGCACAGTGGCTGCCCGTGCACAATGCTCCATTGCTCTCACACTGTTTGTATGTGTGTGTGTGCGTGCGTGTGTGTATGCATGCATGTCTGTGTCTGTGTGTGTGTGTGTGTGTGTGTGTGTGTGTGTATTGTGTGCAACTTGTAATGAATCTTAATTACGTTTTGGTCTGGCTTCCAGGTCCTGGATATACGTCCAGAGTCGGAGGCTGTGCTCAGTGAAGGAACCAGAGTGTGTGCTTATTGGAGCGAACGCTCGCGCTGCTTGTATCCAGGCTACGTTCGCAGAGGTGAGATTTCATCCATATATTCAACCGCACGCATTTACAGTCACTTTATAGCACACCTGAAGAGGTGCATTTATGTCTCTTGCAGGTGGTTCATCTGATGAGGGGAAGCAAGGAGGAGTAATGGTGGAGTTTGATGACGGGGACAGAGGAAAGATTTCTCTCCCAAACATCCGCCTCCTGCCTCCAGGATATCAGATTCACTGTGGGTGTCTCCCCTCTGTGTATATGGGAATAATTTGACATGTTTCACTGTCTACCCAGAACTACATGTTGATAGTCTTCTACCTTTTTGTCCTTTTAGGTGGGGAGTCATCTCCTGCCCTGCTGGTGCCCAGTGGGACAGCAGCCAAGAGGAGCTCCAGTCTGGAGCAGGCCCCTATCAATGACAGACCTTCTGACAGACTCAATGCCATTAACAGTTTAACAAACACCCAAAGTCTAACTGTGATTAAGAGAAGACCAGGTAAGAATTATTTTATTAAAACCATTTGTTCACCTTCACCTTTCCAAAAAGTGTAAAGTTACAAAAACTTTCCTGGACAGAATCTCATTAATTATTAATGTGCTTGTTTTAGAAATTCATTTAATGATATTAAACATAAGTCACGTTACATTTCGATGAAAGCACCTTGTTGTTTTTTTTGTTGGTTTGGTTTTTTATAGCTTCCCCATTAGATCAAATGGAAGTTTTCCAACAGTTTTGATTTATTATTTAATTCTTCACTTTTCTGACATTTTGTTATCTCTGAAATTCAGACTTTTTTTTTTTAAAATATGATATACAGTGTGTTTAAACATGCCTTTCAAAAGTCTGTAATGTTGTTTTTTCACACTCTGTCACAGAGGTGTTAACTTCAGCTCTAATGTCTTTGGCTGTAATTAGTTATTTTCTACATATATTATTATATTTACATTTCTAGACATCATATTGAGCAGTATTTTTGATATTGTTTCAACATGCATTTACATTTTGTGTGAAAAATTCCCACAGAGTTGAATCAGCACAGTTGACACAGTGCCAACATAAACTGAGCAGCAGTAGACGACAACAGGACTTTGTTGTGGAGCTTTGTAATTGGACTGTCTTACATTGAGCACATGTGCCAAAGACAGAACGTTTTATCATTTGCTATGTAAAACTAACACATGTGTCATATGTTTTCTTTATTCTAGGGAGACCAAAGGGCTCTGGGAAAAAACAAAAGCAGCAGCAGGCTGAGAATGCCAATAAAAACCCGTCACCTTTCCTGGGCTGGCCTTCATTGTCTAACACCAGGAAGAGAACGTCTGACAATCTATTTCAGTTCAATGGGACACCCAGGAAGGCCTTGAGGGGGAAGGAGGATGACCTGTTCTCCCTGCCTCAGAGCCAGCCGCTGGCCTCCATCCCAACCAAAGGCCTTTTCAGCAGCAGCTCCTTTGAGGTGGACTCCTTCAGAAGCATTGCAAATGGCTACTCCTCGTTCTGTACTCAGTCTACAGGACCTGGTCCAGGTTTATCCCTGGGCTCCAGAAGTGGGCTGTATGGTGAGAAGCGCAGGCAGGATGAACAGATTATGCCGAGGAGCAGAAAGTCTGGACAAGAGTTCCTGGTCAAGTTAGACCATGAAGGGGTGACCTCCCCCAAGACAAAGAACAGTAAAGCTCTGCTGTTACGAGGTGGGTCCTCCCACGTAAGTGGTATGCCCAGGACGGAGGCATACTCTCACCCGGTCCTGCTGGTTAAAGACAACAAAAAGGGCGGCGCCTCCAGGGTAGAACTTCTTCTGAAAGGAACCACACCCCAAAGGAAGCCCTCCTCTTCATTGCGTCTGGGGGAATATGGCGACTTAGGCTTCAGCTCGCACAGAGAGTGTCACAGCTCCTACTCTGATCTGGATGATGATGAAGAGGAAGAAGAGGAAGAGAGGAGCAGGGCTGCACTAGTTGCAGCGTCAGGAGGCCTAAGGACGGCTGGCCGATTCCTTTCCCGTCTCTCTGTTTCCTCCTCCTCTGGTTCTTCGAGCTCCTCCTCTTCAGGTTCCATCTCAAGTTCCAGCCTGTGTTCCTCAGACAATGATTCGTCCTACAGCTCAGAAGATGAGGACAGTTCTACCCTGATGCTGCAGAGCTGTCTGTCCTCCCATCGTGGGCTCCTGCAACCATCCGAACCCTCCACTTCGTCAAGGCCTCGCCAGCACTCCTTTGTGGCCAAAGCTGTGGCTGTTTCCAATGCGAAAGGATGTCCGCCTGACCAAGCCTCCAACAGCAAGTCCTTGAAGAGGAAAGAATGCTCCACCTCCAAACCAACTAAGGAATTTGTGAAGAAACCTAGGATGCTTCCAGATGACAGTTCATTTATTCCAAGGCCCAAGATGTCTGCATTCCTTGCAGGACGACAAATGTGGAGGTGGTCAGGAAACCCTACACAGGTGAGAACAGTCCATCCATCCTCAGTTGATGAAGATTTGCCTTCTTTTCCTTTGTAATATCAGTTCGGTTAGCTTAACATACTAAGTCGGTAGAGGTCAAGAAACGTCAATAATAATCATCTTTATGGGAGGAAAAAATGGTCAAGGTGTTTGATTTTCCACAGAGGCGAGGTCTAAAAGGAAAGGCCAGGAAGCTTTTCTATAAGGCCATTGTGCGAGGCAGAGACACCATTAAAGTGGGAGACTGTGCTGTGTTCCTCTCAGCTGGACGTCCTAACCTTCCATATGTAGGTCAAATTGAGAACTTCTGGGAATCCTGGACTTCCAGCATGGTAGTTAAAGTCAAGTGGTTCTACCACCCTGAAGAAACCAAGCTGGGCAAGAGGCATCGAGATGGCAAAGTAAGTTGTGACGGTACAAGGCATATTTTTAGCATATACAACTTATTTTACAAATGCTATGATATAACTAACCCTGTATTTTCCCTATCCAGCATTCCCTGTACCAGTCGTGTCATGAGGATGAGAATGACGTCCAGACAATCTCTCATAAGTGTCAGGTAGTGAGCAGGGAGGAGTATGAGTGTCTGACTCGCAATCAGAAGCCGAACAGTACCTCCCCAGACCTCTACTACCTGGCTGGGACGTATGACCCCACCACTGGTCAGTTGGTCACTGCTGAAGGTGTGTCCATCCTGTGCTGAACCTCCATGAGGACACTACTGAAGGACTACTTTGGAGGAAAGATGTAATTTCACGACTTCACCCATTCAGCCTTGCAGAACGACAAATGTTCTTTGGGTATGCCTCGAAGACCCATGGACTAAATGTCAGCACCGAAGCAGGGCTGTCTGAGATTGCACACTGGAGTCTTTTGGCGTCAACCTTTGTGGAAGTGGAGAGGACATCCACGACTGGTGGATCCTATCATGAAGAATACTATAGTCTGGGTCTTCCTGGTCATCACAGGATTCAATAAGTGGCGTTTCAATTGTCTAACTAATCTTTTTTAAAAGATCCTATGTGAATGATGGCTTCACAATTGGTTTTAAGACTCATTCTTCCAGCTCCTATCGTATGTCACCAAAGGAGAGCGGATTTTGCATTGGAAGGTGCAAAGTATCATGAGGCTCGATAGTCACCGTGGACCAATTCTTTAAAAAGGTAGCCTTACCTGAGGGAATGGAAACGAAAGTGAGGCATGGGGCTCTGTCCAGGCCTCGTCATTCCAGGGAAGTTGAAAACATGTAAAGGACATAAAAGTTGATGTCTGTAAATATTTTGACTTTTTCCCAATCAAGCCATACACTTCAGTACCTCTCACCTGTCTTAACTGTTCAGGTGTACATTGTACAGTTCAATTATTGTATTGTTGTCTGTTGTCTATATGTACATAAAAGCTATTTTATATAGGAGTTTATTGTATATATGAGATGTATCTTTCCATGTTTGCAATTGATTTATTTTTATATGGGTGTAGAAAACATTACGTTGTGTTTTTTTTTCTTCCTTTGCTTTGGGAAGTCAAGATTGGAGTTGTTAGTGTTGCACTGCATATGCCCTGCTGAGACAGACCGAGACAGACAGAGCACAGACAAAGACAGAAGGATTTAGACTATAACAGGACAGGACTCACTTTCTGAGAGAGAGGAGTTGTCTTGTTAAAAAATAGGTCAAGTGGCTTTTTGTATAAGTGTTCTGTTACTTCACATTTTTGTTAGCCTGTTTTAAAAACACCTTTTTATTTATGTACCTCTCAGTTGGTCATCATCAAAAAGCAGATCCCACTGGACTGCAATCACGGGTCAAAATGATTTAAGATCAGTGATATGAGTGTACCATTATGACACAATATTTGTGTGCGATGAGTGTCCTGGCATCACTATAATCATGTCCACACAAATAAACGTATAAGACTGGGTCTTTGAATGAAAATGTGTTAAAAGGTGCATTGCACTCATCGGTGCATAGTTTAGCACATTATGGCCTATAAAATACCAAAGTGTCTTTAATATCTTAATTTCCTTTATTTAAATTTTTAAGCACCTGTACTGAACTCAAATCAGAAATCACTGGTAACTTATAGAATACTTGTCCTCCACTATGTGCATATACGGTATATTGGCTTTGCATTGTAACAATGGTTTCTTGCACATGTACCTGCAGTTTTGGTTAGTACAAAAATATGCACCAAATTGCCACCTGGGGGGGTGACTATGAAGGTCAAGGTACTGACGAAGTGAGATGTTGAGTACTGACAGTTTGTTGGAATTATTTTAGTCTCATTAGCCATCTGTGTCTATTTTGTACAGTACACACACATACTCAATGCTAACTGTGAAGGACAATCAGATTCACAAAGCAATGGACATAGAGTAGGTTCACTCAATCTGAAAATTACTTAAGTTTATTTAATTTGTGCCAAGTACATTTTCTCTATTTTTTTTTGTCTTGTTTGATATGCAATCCTGAGTATTTTTTGTTCACAAAGTTTTATTTTGTTCGCCAACATTTTATTTATTGTCAATGTTGCTGTTTGTTCATGCCAAGAGCGCTTTATGAGAATGTGACATTGTTTTTCTTGGTGTGATGTCGCATTTGCATTTCTTAAATAAAACTGGTCTTGTAGAGACCATCTAGTGAAAAGAAATAAAGCAACACTGGATTCTTCTCATCCACAAACCTCTGTGAATTAATTCTATTATTTTGGCTGTGTTCATCTTACTGCACCTGTCATTTCCCATCAACACATTTATGTTAAAGTCTGTTTTTCTTTGCGCTCATACTGATTAAAAGTATAAAGACGATACAGAAGCGACAAATTTAAATTGTTACCAAACTCACCAATTTTAGCGTGTGCACACACTGTTGGTGGAGTAAACATTAGGAAGCCACTCTGCCTGGAAACGACAAAAAGAAAGTAAGTGAGAAATTTCACAGGGTATAGACAGATTGAGTTAAGATATTTCATATTTGAAAGAAACTTAATTTTGTGTCCAAACTGAACAAAAAAAAAAATTTAACCAAAGATACAATGTTTTAAAAAACAAACTACCGTATTTTCCGGACTATTCAGCGAACCTGTCTATATGACGCTATTGAAGTTATTCCAACAGTTTCATGTGGTCCACTCTGACCGGGTCTAATATGTCGACGCTAAATGTATCGGCGGCACGGTGCTTGCTAGCTTGTAAAAAGCTAACGAGCTTCGTGACGCTGATACTGAGCCACACCGGTGTTTAAGCCACAGGGTTCAAAGCGTCGGAAAAAAAGTTGCAGCTTATAGTCCGGAAAATACGGTAAGTCCAAGTTCTCAAGAAAGGAAATAAAAATGCAAGATTACACATTAACTTTAAAGATGTGTTAACAAAAGCTAGCTCCTACAGAAAACTGAAGTTACCATTATCATCTGAACATTATATCAGCATAAATAGTCTGACTCTTGCTATAATAATTGCCAGAACAACGAGTCAACAAGTCAGTGAGGAGTCTTTGTGACAAGCTCGCACTCATTCTTTTGATCATTCGTGCTGCCTGTGCTACGTGTCTACTGGTTACACCTTCATCACATGACTGATTTGTTCCTTAACCATTCCCCAGCCTCCACCTCTTCTACTTCCCCCCATTACTGGATGTGGTGCAGCTCTTGCCTTGTTGTGCATTATGTATATCACATATCTCATTTATATGTCTACGCCTGGCTCTGTTCTTTATACTCCATAGGGAGGGTTAATGTGCTCCCCTTAGATTTTTGAGGCTACTTGGATTCATTTGCAAAGCACCATCAAGCACAAAAACCCCTTTTCTGCCAAATTCTTTTATTTGTTGCAATAAATCCTTTGATGTAAGTGTTTCTGGCTGAACTAAGTTTATGTGAGCTTTGTGTTCCTTAGTAAATAGAGACAGATCTGTCACAGCATCAAATAAAGCCTACTGGGTTTATCTGCCAAGCTCTGTAAATATGATGTTGATTGATTCAGAGATAGATGTGAAATTTTGTGATTCGTGATCAAGTACATTTGCCTATTTTCTTTTAGAAACGAATTGGTTCTTTGATGGTGTATCTGTGGGGGTAGTCGACAACCATGTGAAAGGCCCAAAAGCTAAACTAAAACCACCATCTTATCCAGAACATTCGACATTGGCATTGAGTGTATCAATGTTTTTAAGATTTGTAAATGTGTAATTTCTTTATTTGTGCTGCAATTTTTATATATAAATCTGTGGTATAGGATCAAGATTTTTTTAAGATGATATATGATTAAATATAACAGAATTGTACAATTTTATTCAATTCAAATGTTTGTTTCTCATCAAAATAAAGGGATTTATATATACATTTTTCTATTATCTCTTGAATAATAAAAGCAGTAGAAGTAAAGAACAGTGCTCTCTAGTGGAACACAAAGCACACTACATCATACACAATGCGCTTGCACATGAAAACACCTTTCCCCCCCCTTCGCTCACATTTTGATTCAAAAACAGAGGCGAGTATCATGAATTTTTAGTAGAGCACAAAATGCCAGCAGCGATGCGTACCCTTCTCCGTTCAGCGCCTGGAGCAGCAGGTATATTCCTCTATCCACCCACACCATCCATAACCTACAGCATCTGTCCATTTGCATACGTGCTCATCAGCTTTGACAAAGCCAATTTCTGTAACCTGAATCAGTGAAATAACCACTGGCGAGGCCTGAAGGAAACACAATATGGGTCAGTGACCTTTCTCTGCAGGCCCAGGGGTCTTTTTGTCCTCCATGGAGCCTGAACGCCGCCGCCCCTCCTCCTAATGCCCAGACAGGGGCTAATGGGCACATCAGTCATCTCCAGCAGCGGCCCAGTGAACACAAACAGTTCTGTTTACCACCACAACCTTTTGTGTTGACTATGGCCACTGCCCCGTGTCTGAGCTGTGGCCCGTCCTGCATCAGGAGCATGGAGGTAAAAGAGACTCTGTTCACCACTCAGGCTGAGGACGGCGTTGAGCGTGGAAGTTCGGGTTATCATCATGTTTTGGAATATTTTTGCCTCATTACCCCTCTGTGCTTAGAGATACACAGTAAGCAGGAGATTAATCTAATAGAATGATTTTGGACTGTGATTAAGATATTTTTGACAAATGACACAAATCAAACTGCAATATTATATGGTACATTGATGCACCAAAATTGTGACTTTTTTCTCATTTGGATCCCATTTTAAAGTGTCTAATGTGGGCTCTGTTACCTCTCATTTGACACACCGGTCAGCCTGACTTATGTTTCAGTGCCTGTCTGGTTCAGCTTGGTCAGCATCCAGACTGTGTTGCTCAGTGTCAACAGGAGGAATGCTTTCCTGCACAAATATCTACACCTCATAAATGTCTCGCCCTCTGCTTGACCCTGTCTGGCCTCTGACTGTGAGGGGGTTGAACAGGGGACAGACAGCGTGGTGCGTGTGTGTGTGTGTTCGGGTCTGTGAGTGTGCAGCAGTCGGGTTGAGGTGAGGTCCTGGGTCTTAACAAGGTGCTGGGAGAAGAGAGCAGGACAAACAGATCACTCAGGCACTAACTGCTGCTTTTTAAAGGGCACTAAAGCTGCGATCGTTCGTTTTTGGAGAATATCGGTTATGGAGCAGTTAAAGCCACTGCAGAATAACCTCAGCAATGCTGTACGCACATGTAACACTGAGGAAAGAGCAGTTCCTCTGTAGTGCGAAGCAAAAGCGCAGCCTCGGTGTGAGAAACATCTTAAATATCTTCATTTTATCTCAGACAAAAACTGAAGAGCGACATTCACAGAGAAGAAAAATATTACAGAGCAGTGTATATTAAAAGCAGAAAGCACAAGTCTCCACCGAGGCATGATCCAGCTGTACTGGTGCTATACACCAGTGGCCCCCAACCACTGGGCCAGGTCCCGGTACCGGTCCGTGAGGCATTTGTTACCGGGCAGCAGAGAAAGAGTAAATAATTTATCTAAGTTCCGTTGTATTGATTATTAGTCTGAAAGATGTTTTATTTTGAAAATCAACTGGATTCTCTCCGATTTAACATTCGCCTGTGCCTCTTGACAAGTCAATACGCTTGTCTCGGTCATGTGATCAGATACGATACCCAGGAAATAAGCCTGCAAACTAGTGAAAACGAGTATAAAACAAACGTCTTTGGAGAGTTTCTGCGCAAAGGGGAAAAGAGCAACTTTTTATACCGATTGTGTTGTTTTATTTTTCCTGTATTTATCCGCCACACCTTGAAGGCTGGTCCGTGAAAATAAAGCTGATATTAAATGGTCTGTGGTGCAAAAAACGTTCGGGGACCCCTGCTATAGACTGAACGCTGTTGCCCTCTTGTGGTGAAATATATAGCAACACTGTCCTCATACATTTGCCATTTCTAACAGATTTTCAGATTTTTTTTTTCCCTTATCTTGTAAAAAATGTAATTCCTTAAACAAAACTAAACAAAACATTGAGATCCGTTCAGTTTTTCCCGTATTGTTGCTAACAGACCATGATGCTAGCATGAAAGTCTGTCAGCAACTGTCAGCAACAACTTTGAATGCAAAAATCACAGCGTGTGCACATTCACAGCTCAGGTAATGAAAGACAGTCTGATGTGATCTGAGTACCGAACCACCTGGTGTGTGCAAAAATACCTCCACTTCCTCATCGGGGACACACTGGACTAATACATCCTCCTATGTCGCACCGACACATATGCCAGCGCACAATCAACCCGCTAACTGTGCTGCGTATTGCTTGGCGTGGCTCAGATCCAGCCATGCCACCCCTAATCCATTTCTCTGTTGCTCATTATTAGTGGCTTGTAAAGATTCTGTATCAGCTATGCTAAAAGAGCTTTTCACAGTATTACATGGGATTACTGTTGCTCCTCGCTACATATGTTGCGCACAAACTCTGATGCAATATTGCCAACCTGTTTACATGACAAAATAACAAATGCATGACTCATTCTCAGGGTCTTCCCTCTTTTAGTTTGTGGACTGGATCTTTTATCACAAATTCATTATCTTTCCTGAAGCAAGAACATGAAAATAAAGGTGCAGAAGTCTATAGTTTAAGTTGGATTGTCTACTCAAGGATACAAAAACAGAGTCCAAAACTTAAACCAGCCACAGTTTTTTGGCCTAGGGGGTTTTTTGTCGTTCTGAAACTGACCTCCAGACTCAGAAGAATCTTGGCTTTATCAAACATGTATGGTCGTCTTCATGCTTCGCTCTGGTTGTGTTACAAAGACACGCTGCGCCAACAGCCGCAGTTGTTCTCTTACTGTCCACAGTACTCGACTGACCTAACAATAGCAGGAAAAATTACAGCCTGTCATAAAAAGGGTCAGGCGCCTTCTCGTGCGATCCCAATTGTAAATGCAGGACAGCTGGAAACGCTCTATATCTCATAAATAATAAAGAAAGACCTTTGGCCGCCTTAAAAACGAGATCAGCTGAGAGCGTAATTGGTCATTTGCACCTAAAATCAAATCAAATCGGTTCATAATTAACCCAAGAAATAGTCTTCAGAGTAGCAGGTATGATTCTACTCTTGATTTGTCCCATCAAAGTAAAAATACCCAGGCCAGGTATTGTGTAGGGTGGAGTACAGCAGTATGGTTTCACAATAAAAGCCCTTTCTTTCTACACCTTTCTGTGTTGTGGTGTTTGTGAATTCCTGTGTTGACAACCCCTCCATCTAGTTCTCTGGGGTGTTTACCCCCTTCCACGGTAGCAGAGAAGCAGCTCCCACCATCCCATCTCTGTTTACATTGCTCTTCTCCTCTATTTACTCTGTGCTCCAGCGCCCTGGCGCACCACGCTCCAAACAGCTGTTCCATTATGGAGAGAGCCGGCGCTTCAACCACACAGTGCTGCCACACAGCGCTCTCTGACAGCCCACCGTGGTCGCTACCACGATGACTGCCTGGCTCCACTGGCACGCCTGCCATTGTTGCCATAAAACTCAGTCTCCTTCAATGCCAGAGTGGCTTCTGGGCAGAGAGTCAGCCAGGGCAACTGTCAGAGATTGTCTTCAAACCACAAGACAAATTTGCCAAGTTCAGCTTTTGATTAAGTGTCTCCGTATGGGATGCAGTTTTGTGGCGGTTCAAACAAGCAGCAATCATATCCAGATGATCTGGAATAAACTGGCACATGCATCTTCACAAGGAAACATTGATTTTTATAGTATGTCATTACAAAACAAACTGCCTTTTCATCGCATTGGCACACTTTCTTTAGATAGTTTATCCTGCTGCTACATGACATCATCCACAGTGGTCATTACCCCACAGTGCACAATGATCCTTCCTCCAAATCACTTTGCCTGACTCGCTGTCAGGTAAAAGGAAGACTATTGTCTGTCTGACTGCCTTAGGGTCACACTATACCATGAATCTCAAGTGAATTATTTTTATCCTTCCCATGTTCTTTTTCCTGCTGGTGTGCACAGCTGGTGCTGAATCAGGAGACAGGAAACGTAGGAGAAAGGCCACCAAGCATCCACGAGCTCCCAGTGGACCACTGCAGTGCCCTGTGGCTACAGGGACAGGAGACACTCCATTTATCACAATACAATAGCTACTGCCTGGGGCCAGTAGAATATGAGCCTGTCTTAGTCTATACACTGTGTTCCTTCACATGTATAGAAGTGCTAATATGTGAACTGGGATCTGTGTGTGTGTGTGTGTGTGTGTGTGTGTGTGTGTCTTGTATCTTCCTCACCGTCTCTCTTTCCACTGGTCTTATAGAACATGGTGTAAAGTGCCTGCTCAAATACCAAATGAGTGACATCAGCAAGTAGCAGTGAGTTACACAGAAATTCACATTTTAACTATAAAGCATCTCTGACCTGACTGAATAACAAAGTGGCCACTTGACACCAAAATTTCAAGTTTTTTTTAATGCAAAATCATGTTTCAAACAGTTTTATACACCAAAGATCAAAGGGCCAAACATGTCTCTCACTGAATGGATGTTTTTAGTTTACCGTATTCTCCAGACTATAAGCTGCTACTTTTTTCCGATGCTTTGAACTTAAACACCGGTGTGGCTCATGTATCGGCGGCACGAAGCTTGTTAGCTTTTTACAAGCTAGCAAGCTCCGTGCCACCGATACATTTAGCGTCGTCACATCAGACCCGGTCAGAGTGGACCACATGAGACTGTTCGAATAAATTCAATAGCAGCTTATAGACAGGTGCGCTCAATAGTCCGGAAAATACGGTACTTTAACTGGATTATGAATATTATACTGTGCATAGAATGGACAAAGCTAACGTGACATTGCTCATTGATTTGTGGACTCACACTTCGAAACCATAAGTTTTGTATTTGAACGTCAACATGTTTTTTTTTTTCTGAGCCTGAAGTGACCATATTTGGATATGAAGGGAGGAATCAGCAGGCGGGTCTGACCCTTGAACCTGGGGACATTGTCCAATGTATATGAGACTCAAGTTCAGGGCTGGTCTCACTGGAGAACAGTGTCTACTTAATAAAGAAGTTTCATGATTGAAAATTATGATTTTTAAAATTAAGTCAATTGGAGACCGGAGAGTTTTTTAGTATGTGGTGACCTTGGTGGAATTGCACTGTTTTGCATGTCTGGATTGACCTCGTTTTTGAGACCCGGTCGCTTCATCCATTTCTATATGCAGTCAATGAGTGTGACCCAGTCTTTCTATAAGTGGACCCCCCATTTTATTTGCACACATTCACCCTTTTTTTTTAATTTTTACTGATGTACAGCTACCAAAAACACACTTTTTAACACATTGGTGTTTACAGCTTTATTAATCTTAGATATTAGTGGACTTTATGAAACTGTTAAGTCCTGGCTCAGACAAGCTTTTGATTATATTTTTACTGTGCTATTTCTGAGCTGCCTTCATGAAACACGCCCCCGCTCGGTTTTTAGTTTAGTGTGATGACATGATCATAGAGACATCTTATACAAGTCTGATTCCTTTGATCTCGCTAACATGTACGCTGAGCTTATCTGCAACATGTTCACCATCAAAAATGTATTTAGTCCTAAAGTGTCCGTCAGTATCTGTGATGTTAAAATTGTACATAAGACATGATGTTCACTCCTGTCAGGTTGTGTGAACCATTACAGGAACATGTGACTGTTAATGTAGCATGACGTGTTCATGTTTTATCACTTTGACAGACCATGTGCCCTGATTTATAAATCCTAGAACCAGTGACCAAAACTTTGTCTGAGCCTTTTATGTGGCCTTGACATAAAAGGGAATATATTTTCCAACTTTTACACCCTGCTGTAAGTCAAAATATCTTATGGCATCTAAAAGTTGAACTCTCTTGTTTACAACCAATTTACATGCAAATGAAGCATCTACTGTTTTATGTTTTTTTTTAAATTGTGTTTAGCTGTCTAAGCTGATTTTTTTGTGTGAAAAAAATGTAATTAGCTGTGGGTAAAGCCAGCAGGTCAGCAGTGGCTCAGCAGCGAGTAACATATTCTGCACTTAAAATGTCTGTCACACTTGTCCTGTGGGGAGTATTTCTCCACTATTTCTGATTCACGTCTGGACTTTGATGGAGCACTGTGATAGAAGTGGATTCCCATATGGCTGTCTCCTCTGACCCTGCAGTGGCAGTAGGAAATGACAGTATGAGTAATGCTATTCATCCAGTGTGGTCCATTGGACTGAAGGCTAGGCATTGTGCGGTGAGAAAACAATAATCTGTCTTTAATATGAATCCTTTGTCACCCGCTCTGTCCCAGGGACTCTGCAGGGTGAGAGCTCGCCGTGTCGTAACCTCCTTTTTCCTCCCCGACCGCCGTCCGCAGAATGCTAAAGATATGCAAATTCGTGGAGTTTGGGCGTAGATTCATGGTAAATGGAAATTTTCACAGGTGCTGACATTTTGGGCAGCGTAGCGTGATGATCATTACTGAGTACATTCACTTTATTTTGGCAGCATTTTTTTTTTTTTTTTTTTT
>OOFC01051105.1:36942-53087 GCA_900323345.1 Pseudochromis fuscus
TTTTTTTGGTTCCTCTTAAGCATCACTTTGCATACTGCAGACTAAAATATTCTGTTTAATCCACAGCTCTCGCAAACACACAGCACTTCACGGAACAATGCGTTTCACTTTCTTGGGACGACTTTTTAAGTCTAGAATTGGTGACAGCTGAGATCTGAATGCAAATGGATCTGGAACATTCAAAAGGTCTCAATGAGGTATTATTCCCCTCTGTTTGGAACAGCCTCGTGTTATTCTTTCAGAAAATAACAGTAATTTACTGTTTCTTCTGTTTTTAAACCTGGGATCTGAAACTCTATATATGTTGATGTATGGGAGAGCATAGATACAAATGCACTTTTTGAGGAAATGCATCCAGCAGTGGCCACAGCCTTTAGCTATCTAAACTGCAGAAGGTAACAGGCCTCTGTTTAAGGCCAGCTTGTATTAGAGGCAGGCCTTTATTTCTAATTCCCTCTGTTTGAGAAGTTTAATTCTTCATATTTTAGTACAGTGCTTTATTTTTAAACTCAAAACAGGATCAGGACTGGATCAATTTTAAACTTACTACATCACATTCTTACTGCAAACCATAGATTAAAAAAAAAAATGGACAAAGCTAACATGACGTTACCCATTGGATTGTGGACTCACATCCTGAAGCCAGGAGTTTGGTATTTGAAGGTTGCCATGTTGGTTTTTTGGTGCCAGAAGTGACCAAATTTGGATATGAAGGGAGGAGCAAGGGGACGGGTCTGACCAGGGGTGGGATTTCAGGGGGGGCCGTTTCCCCCTAAACCACAAAATGCCAAAAGTCAATACAGCAGGTATGTAACATAGAAACATACCAAAACAGAGAAGAAGATACGGAGCATGCGCATTAAACCTGTACAGCGTAAAAAAAAACCCCACTCACAACACACATTGCTCACGGTAGTTGTATAGATTCAGAGGCTTTTCATGTAAAAGCCAAAACAAGCCCAGCACTAACACGACACTGTATTCTACCATTGTTACTGTTACTGGGAGTTGCGCATGCGATTTAAGGGAGAGGCGGGGCTACGGTGGTATCATTTCAGGAGACTGCGTATTCACCATCCACACGGAGACAGCGGGCAGTGTCTACAGACTTTCCCACTCTGGGACCCATTTTTAAAAAGTATTGCTTTCGGCTCCCAAAATGCTGTCTCTTTTGACTCTTCTTGTCATGTTGCAACCTCTGAGCTCATTCTCCAAGTTAAAACTCATTAAAAACCACTTGAGGAGCCCAGTGGGACAGGAGAGACTGAGTGGACTTGCCATGTTGGCCAATAGAGAATGAGAGAGCAAGAAAATGGACATAAAGAGCATCGTGGACGAGTTCATGGAGCTCAAGGCTCGTTGTATGCCTTTCAAATAGTGGTGAGTAGGCCTATGGTATGTCATATTAAAATTGTGTTGCTTGTGAACATGTGGCCGCTGTGCCAGTTTTAATAAACTTCATAGCTACTGATACAGGTTCTGAGTTGAAACAGTTAAAGTGGGTGTTAAAATGATGTGGTCGCTATCCGTGGTGCTGAACTGCTTTGAATTTGGGTTGTTTTATTATTAGTAACCATGTAGCCTAACGTTTTTGTTGTTCTCTTGGTTTGTTAGACTGCATGTCCGTTTGATGGACTTCAGAATGACATGGTCGCTCTCCGTGGTGCTGAACTGCTTTGAATTTGGGTTATTTTATTATTACTGACCATGTAGATTAACGTGTTTGTTGTTCTCTTGGTTTGTTAGACTTCATGTCCGTTTGATGGACTTCAAAATAACATAGTCGCTCTCCGGGGTGCTGAAGCTTGTAAGCCCCGCTGTTGCGGGCATGTGTATGATGTAAAATTATCATGAGCTTTATTATTTGGGTTTTAAGGGCGTGGTCATTTGCCCCACTCCCGGACTGGCTCTGTTCCACTAGTGGGTCTGATCCTTGAACTTGACAAAAGTGCCTGATGTGTATGAAACACAAGTTCAAAATAAACAAGCCCCTAAATTTTCCTCTTTTTGAAGCCTAATATCTACTTAATGATACACTGATTTTCAGATGGACCACCAGATCACTGAGAAGAATTGAATTTGACTAATGACATCAGAATGATCTGTACAATAAATGTGCAGACTGAGTGTTTCATGGTTGAAAATGAGAATTTTTTAATTGAAGTCAATTGGAGCCAGTGTTTTTGGAGCTTTATTTCAAAATAAAAGCCTACTATGAGTAGTTACCTGCACAGAAACCCTAAATTTCTTAACTGTCCTTTAATCTAAAACTTCTTTAAACATTACCAGGCATCCTATGTTGAATCTAGTTTTTAATTGGCCAGATTCTACAAAAATACAGTGGTCTGCTGTCCATGCAAGTAATGTGATCACATTTGAACCATGCTCAGATAATATTTCTGTCTGATCAGATATTCAGTGCTAAATAAGAAGATTGTAACGTCATACAATTTTGCTGTGACTTGACATTGGAGATAACAGACTTCACATTGGCCCCTGACCAATCATTGTTTGCTGTCTTTCACAAAATGCATGATGTCAGTGAGAAGGAGGGGACAGAGACTGACTACTTTAACAAATTGAACTAGTGTGTCTGATTACTGCAGTCTTGTGATCAGAATAAACCTATGAAAAATGATTGGAAAAAACTTCCTGTGGACCCGTTGTTCACACCAAGAGGTCAGTATGGGTTGTCCGTCCTTTTACTTTGCCGTGTTTACAACTGTGTGTGGAAAAGTGCTCTGAGCTTCCATGGGTTGGCGTCACTGAAATGTCAAAGTCATACGAGGTGAGAAACAGCCTGACAGGTTAGTCTTTTTATCTAGACGTCTTGAGGCATCTGAGATCGGACGCTGACGTTCAGAGATGGTTTGGTCACAACAGAGCAGATGTGAATTCAAACAGGTGTTTTTTAGATTTGAGTCTGACATCCAAACGAGGTGAAAAACATGTGCATGACAACGGACGGAGGAGTTAATGTAGTGAAAAAGATCACACTGTGAGTAGGTGAACGAGACTGTCAAGCTTCGGTCATCGGCTACACATTGCTATCGGCACCTCTCTCCATCTTTTTTTTGCAGATCAGTCGTTTCAAATCAGAAAAATTCTCACTTCATACTTTTAATAAAATCTCTGTAATGAATGGAGATAGTGACTGACCTTCAGAGCTCCATTCACCCAATAAATGAGCCTGATCTTGTTCTTGTAATCCAGCCACAAGCCTGAAAATCCATTAAAGAACCACTGTGTTATTTAACACTTAACAAAAAAACAACAAAAAAAGAAAAAGCGATAATTGTTCTTACTTACCTCACATCGACTGTACAAACACCTCTTCACTGTTTTGGTGAATGGATTCATTGACTTTCTCCTGTCCAATCAGAAGCTGCGTTATGGGGTGATGAACCATGCAATTGGAAAGATTAATGCTGTTTCCTGAGCTTTTCACAATCTGCTGCAAACATGGACCTTGTCCATCCAGAGAGGAAATAATGTGTGAAGATAGTTCACAGCAAGTTGCCTGCAAATGTGATGATAGTCACCATTTGCATATGGTTGTTTTTGTTGTCGTGGAGAATGAAAAAAATGCAGAAAAATAGATATTTTCCCTTTTGATTCTCAGTCTTAAAAGTTTTTAAAATGTCACATGTGAGTTTGCATTTTCATACAAAAGTTTTACTTTGTAATCAAAATGTGAATATTATTTTTTAAGCCTTACAGTGTACATAGGAATGGGTGCAGCAACTGGGTCTCAAAAATGATGATAATGCAAAAGTGCATTACTCTTGATGGCCACTAGATGCTGGCTCCAATTGACTTCAATTCAAAAATGGTCATTTTCAATCATTAAATACTCTTTTTTTTTTTTTTTTTTTCACAAGCCATTCTGATGTCATTAGATAAAGTCAGTTATTCTTCTCAGTGATCTGGTCGATCTGAAAATCATTTCATCATTAAGGAGATATTAGGCTTGGAAAAAAAAAAAAAAAAAAAAAAGGAATATACAGGTGTGTGGTTAGTTTGAGACTGGAGTTCAGACCTGACTCCAAAAATCCAACATGCCCACAGTCAAACACCAAACTCCTGACTTCAAAATGTGAGTCCACAAACCAACAGGTATCATCAAGTTAGATATGGTTAGTCTAGTTTACTATTTGCATCATAAGATCCTAACATTTTTATATTGACACCACAAAAATACTATAAAGTCTATTGGGCTTTACATAGTACCAACTCACCTCTACTCAACTCGATTTGCCTTGGTAGTGTTTCCGTAACAGAGGATAATCCCTCCTCCCTGTAGCTGGTCATCAGGTGAAGGAGGAAAAAGTTCACAAGTAATCTTCAGAATAACTGTTGTGGTGTCACAGAAGCAGTTTGAAGATTTTTAAACAAGAAAAAAAAAAGTTGTTTTAACTTCAAATATATTGTTACATTATCAAGTTAGAGCCTGGTTAAAAACTTGCTTTGATGTTCATGGAGTTGTGAGGTCCCACTACAACCTCCATCAGCTGTTCCACCAACCAGGTGCTCAGAGCTCAGGATCCCACTGATATTTCTGAAATATAATTTTAATGTTGCATGTTATTGTGCTTTAAATCTTTTTCCACATTGTAGAAACATGTTATTCTCACTACAACTTTGTCAGCTGCAGGTATAAATATTTGTGTTCCACACAGTGAGAATGCAATGACGCAGTGACAACTCTGACCATTTTAGTATCTGCTAGTACATGGTCAGATCCTTTTTTTAATAAAAAGGTGGTACCAGGATCCAGGTACTTTTTCCTAATGGAAAACCAAACCTAACTGAGTAGAGCCAAGTAGAGTCAAGCTGGTGCATGTAGAGGAAAAGCGTCATATATCACCCATCCTTATGATCTACTCTGATGCACTACACGGGATGAAAAGCCATCAGTTATCATCTGATTCTCCACATCTTTCATGTCTGGCTGTTACCAAGCTGAGGCCTGAACCCCACTTTACACATCTGATGGATTCTTAAGGAACAGCTTCTGCTTCATCGCTGCTTACACACTCTGATGAGGCTATTTGTGTTTCTGCAAAGTTGTGCTGATTCTTTGGTCAAAGTATTCACATTGTAACATTTTACACATAAAATTAATGTATTCTTTTTGCATCTTTGTGGCACCTTTGTTTACTTGTTTGTCCATGTGTGGGAAGTATCTCTATGACTGCGACTGCACTTTTTAGGTCTGGAAGGGTCACGACTACCAAAAAGCTCTCCAGCCATACAGAGTGTTTTCATCCGTTTGCTATGTACCGAGAGTGTGTGTGTTAAGCTATACTGTACCTGTAGGCCCTGCAGGGGAGGGCTGACACACAGATATATTTGTTTTCAATGTCTTTTTTAGTACATAGTCCTCCGAGCAGCTTTGGGCATATTGCAGACACGTATTATTTTATTATTTTATCGAATGCTGCTGAGAAAGCAGCTGCTTCTTAGGTACACTTCTAGTTACCGTTTTCGTGTCTGGCACCTGAAATATTAATGCGACAGTGGTGTGCTGCATATCAAGAAAAAAAAAAAAGGAAGAAAAAAAATAGATTCTGAGTTTGGAAAAATAATAATCGAGAGCACAGTACCTGTCGGGTGAGCAGAATGTTGACAGCATTCATGTGATTATCATTCTGGGGATTTTGCTGTATATTAAAGAGCTCAGAGTTGATGCTTACATTCCACTCTTGCAGAGTTTGGCTGAGAAAAATCCGGCTTTCACAACATTCCCACATGAGGCGAGCGCAGTCTATCGTGTTTTGTAAATTTTGTCCCAGTTTCCAGCAGTCATTTCCAATTCCCAGCGTGCACCCGTGGTCCTCGCCCGCCGTCAACAGCGAGCGTTGGACCTGTGTGAAGATATAAACCCACCATTTGACTCCTCCGCTCACCAGCCAGCGCTACTTTAAACCTGACACCAAGGACTTTTACTGTGAGGTTGTAAAACCTGGCTGCGAACACTCACCATCCGTACTCGCTGGAGTGCAAACACATTTGAGCAAATGTGTTTGGACACCTTGACAGGCCTCATGCAGTGTCAATGTGCGGTGGAATAAGATAAAATGTAACCCACAAATCAACTTTTGAGGAGGACGGAAGCAAACAGAAGAGGACATGAGTGCACCCTGAGGGACAGGCAAGATTAGATTTGGCTGTGCAATAAAATATGAGCCGTGAATAATGGATAAATAGCAATACACAACAATTTACTGTAACCACGGTTAGTAAATTAATAGATGTACAGAATAGGAGTAGTGTAGCTTACAGTATGTCTGTTTACTTTATATATAGAAAGAGTATTTCAGCTCAAGCTGTTCAAGCTTTGCTCGATACAATAAATTCAGAAGACATTTTCAAGTCACCCATGGTTTATGAAATCCCCTGCACACTGTTTTATTATTAGAATGCAAAGTAACAGCAAAGAACATCAGCTGCTGAGTTTAAAAATAATTTTGTGGAGGGAAATGCGGACGTATAGTGAAGCAGAGTGTTGTGCTACCGGCTGAAAGTAAAATAGAAAAGTACCAAACTTGTTTTTCCAAGAATGCACAATTTCTGGAAAGATAAGTCGGTAAGTAAATATGTTTACTGACGGAGAAGTCTGAGGATTTGGTTGTTGGAAGTGCCTAGACGAAAGTGTGGAGAATGAATCTAAGCCGGTTCAGTGTTGTTTGTCGATTTTCAGTGTGTAAGATGAAAATATTGTGATGTACATTGTGTGCTCTGTACTGAGGGGGAGTGTTATGAATGGGATTTTGTTAATTTATAACAAATGGATATTTAGGACAGATATCACTGGGATGATATTGTCATGTTAGTCCCTTATAAGCAGGGTTTCCATGTCTGAGTGGCAAAACCAGTCCAAAACCAACCCAAGCTAAACCTACAGCCGTCATCATAAGTGTCTTTAACTATTGTATTAAATCTAAGAACATGGCACATGTGATCACATGGGAATAACAAGGGAAATTCATGTGATTTTTCCTGTAATGACAAAAGTAACCTGACTCTGCAAGAAGACTTCAGATCTGGCAACCCTCCCTGTGAGACTGTATTTGAACCATAGACTGTATAAATGGATAAAACTGCTGGGGTTCAAAAATGAGACCAATGTGGAAATGCTAAAAAGTGAAATATCACCAACAGCCACTAGATGGTGGTTTAAAAAAACTTTAGCTCCAGTTGACTTTAGTTTAAAAATGTTTAATCATTGCAATTTTCCCACAAGTTATTTTGATATTTGTTATGAGCTAAAGTCAAGTCTTCTTCTCAGTGATCTGGTGTCCATCTGAAAATCATTTCATCATTAAGAAGATATTAGGCTTCAAAAAGACAAATATTTAGAGGCGTGGTTAGTTTGATCAATCCAGGGCTCCTTTGAGATCAGAACTGAACTCCAGTCTCATTCATACTGGACAGTGTCCCCGGGTTCAGTCTCCTCACTCCACCTTTCCTGTCCAAATATTCTGATTTCTGGCTCCAAATAACCAACAAATGCATGAACATGAGTTCTCAAAACAACAGGTGATGTCACTTTAGCATTGTCCATTCTACCTACAGTCTATGATTTGATTACACTTGTGCTCTGAGCTACATGTTAATGTCCCCATGCTAACTCATTTGTAATGACCGTGTTAACTTGCAGATGTTTTGTACCTGTAGCGTTTTTCTGGTCACCATTTTCGTTTAGCGTGTTAGCACACTAACATTTGCCAATCAGAAATAAAAGCACTGCAAGTACTGCTGAGTCTGATGGGAATTGCATTAATTTTGCAGGTATTTGGCCCTAAACCAAAGCCCTGGATGCAATATCTTAAGCAAGAGTTAAGCAATCACTCACCCTGGGGGCAACTGTAAATGTCTTTATTAAAGTTCCATAACAATCCATCCAATATTAGATGAGACATGTCAATTAAAATCAGACAATTCAACTTCATAGGTAGGGCTGGAGGAAAAGTCTGAGGATGAACAACGTCATTAAGACTCACCCTTTAACAACCATGATCATCTGTGCAGAAATTTATGGCAATCCATGCAAAAAGTGTGAAGAATTACAAGT
Source organism: Pseudochromis fuscus (assembly GCA_900323345.1). Classification (NCBI taxonomy): domain Eukaryota; kingdom Metazoa; phylum Chordata; class Actinopteri; family Pseudochromidae; genus Pseudochromis; species Pseudochromis fuscus. Next base: position 45,020 of record OOFC01051105.1, read on the forward strand.
TTAAGTAATAATCAAAAATGTCAATCTCATGACGGCGGTAGAGGAAAAGCCAAGGGATCACCAAAAGTAGTGAAAGTAAGAATAATACTGAATGTTTGTACAATTGTCATGACAATGCATCCAATTATTTCAGTCTGGACCAAAGTGGTACTTTACCAGCAATATCTTTGTCTTGCCTGAGTTGAGAATTTCATTTTGAATGCAACTTGATGTATCATCACAGCGGGCACTGAGCACAAACCAGTTTGGCATGAAGTGCAATCGAGAAAAAGTATCCTGACTGTCAGCTGAGTGTTACGGCGGGACAGTTTCTGACAGTGCCACTATTGTTGGCCTCTCTCCAAGTACTGGATCTCACAAGTGCAGCCAATTTGAAAGCTGTCTGCTGTCTGATGTGAAGGTTTGAGAACTAACGCACCATCTTGTCAGCAAGGTGTCTTGGTTGGGGAAAGGGAAGGGGGGGGGGGCACCCTGTCATAACTGCGAACAGCCCACTTGAAAGTGCTTGTTAGGAGCTTAGCAATTTCATTTTTGTGTAACACAGCTTTGCGACAACAGATAAAAGTAATGTTCACCGAATTGTGATTAGTAGTCCTTTTCTAATAACCTCCTTCATTTTTTTGTTATATTGTGTGATTAAACACCAATTTATTCTTTCATGTATTGCCTTTTGTTCTGCCTGTTTTTGTATGCTTTACTTCACTTTTTTGACCCCCATCATTTCCCACAATTCCTTTTCTCATCTTGCACACAATGTGGCTGGACCTTTTTTTTCTTAGCCAGTTATTTATGTATAGAACCAGAGAGAAAAAAAACCCCACATTGAAAGCATTAAAAGCAGAATAGACCAGGTTTCCAGCCAGGTATTGTCTGCATTACATTCTGCTCGGCTGAGTCTCCTTTCAGTGGAGAAATTGGTATCTCTTCCTTTTTCTATGATTGATTTCTCCCCGTATCCCCACTGAACTGCGCTGCTGCTGTAGTGGAGAAGAAAATATCTGGACGCATCGTCTACGATCATTTTATCCGCACAAATCAGAAAACACATAACTTAAATAGACCCAAGAGTGTAAAGCAGTCTTAAAAACAAACAAACAAACAAACAAGAGAGACACTTTTTTCCAAAGTGTGTATCCATCCAAAACATTGTAGTGTAATTTATGAAGGTGTAGAGATGCTAAAGAGATATTTGCTGTCATCTCAGCACAGTGGAGCTCCGTTAAAGTTTGTTGTGCGACATTTAAAAAACTCAACAGCAATGTGGGTTTTTTTCTTGATCTTCTTGTGGCAGAACTCTTTGGACGGTTACTCACTGTGATCTACAGACCTGACTGGGAGCAAGTTTACTGAGAAGTACATTTTTCTAACACAGCAGGAGCACAAAAGAAAGCAAGTGACATAGACTTTTTTATTTTTTTCTTACCACCACCAAAGCGGTTATAATGTGTCGTTCTGTTTCTCATCACAAACTGACTCTACTGGACAGATTACAATGATTTTCTTTATGATTGATAGTATATTAGCAAAAGAACAAATGATTCAGTTTTGAGCAAGATCAGGATGGGAGGATGTGATCCTGTCTACAAAAAAGGTACATGTGGCTTCTTTTTGCAGAGATGACACAGTGTGTAGTGCTAGTTAAATCTGATGATGGTAGCTAGCTAGCTATGATGTTTTGCTACGTTCCACTTGTTGACTTTAAAATGATTGTGTTGCTATTTCACCATAAGAGGGCAGCACTAGCGTAACATCATGGGTGTAGGCCCCGGTGCAAATATTTTTTTCGTGCCCCCACCCCCGCCCGAAACACGAGCGCACCCCGTGCACGCTACACGCAGGCATACACACATACATGGACACACACGCACAGCCACTCAAGAGAGGCTAGGCTAACGCTAAACATGATGCTACGTTTTCTCATCAAATTTTCATCCACTTGCTTTTTTTTCTTGCTGAAATAAGAAACGACTCACCTCACACCATCGTGACTCATCATGACTGACAGGGATCAACGTGATTGGACAAATGATCTTTTCCTCCTCCCACACCAGCCACTCAGCGTTACCATACCGACCCGCCCCATGCTATTCTGTTTACAATAACGGGGCCTGTGGCAATTCTGGACAGGTGCTTTTTTTTTCTTCCTTCATGCAGCTGCACCGGTTGCACAGTCCATATTTACGCCACTGGAGGGCAGCATTGTTCAGTAATAAAATCAGTTCAGCTGGATTATGCCTTGGTGGAGGTTTGTGCTCTCCGAGGATTTTCTAATTTGTAAAATCGCTTTTATAATGCTCCACAAGTACTTCACAATAAAAACCGAATTACAAAAAAAACACTGGCTAATTTATTATTCATAAAATATGAAAACATTTTGCTGCAGGTGAATACCAGAAACCATCTCCAAATTTGAGGGCAGAGAAGTGATACTTTCGGCAAATATTCTTTATATAAATGTGTGTGTGTGTGTGTGTGGGGGGGGGGTCCCTTTACAGCAGAAATATGCACAATGAAAGGTCAGTAGTTTGAAGGACCCAGGAGCAGCTGGGAATCGTAGTTTTCCATAGAAAATAAAAGATAACTAATGCTCTTCCTTCCAGAATAGCTACTGACAAGGCGCCCTTAAGCACTTGACCTCTGGCAGCTCCACAGGAGTGACTCAGTAAACAGCAGAGGAGGACTGAACTGAGGAGCTCCCAGTGTGAGCGCATGCACCATTATGAATATGAAAAAGGACTCTCCACCAAACTTCCCGCTCACTGTGCTCACACGGAGGAAAGACTAATATAAATGAATGAAAAGGCTTCCTTCACCTGCAGCCTTTTCTTCTTCCTCCTCACAGCGACTTGGCGAACATTCAACTAAATCCAGCAGCACCCCTGCAGCACCTGGGGAAGCAGGAGAGGGAGATAACCTTTCTCTATTTACATTTTATGACCTACTTTATTTATGTACTGGAGAAAATACTTAGGCCAGTGCTTTTCTTTAAGTGTGTGCGAGCACGAATATTAGCTGTGTATTTTATCTCTTTGTTGCCAGGATTTGCTGCTGTGTTAATTCTGTAGTATTTCGTTTGGAAATTATTAACTCTTGTGGAAAAAAAGGATGTTTTGGCAAAGTCGAGATAGAGATAAATAATATAGTCCCATCCTTTATAAAAGAGTCATTTTTTTTTTACATTGGTAGGAGCATTTTTATTGCATAACCATACACACAATCATATAGAGATGAATCTTTACCGTTCAGTAGCCTATACATTTGCTCAGATAATTTGCTCAAAGCAGCATTTTTTTCTGCGAGAAGTTTTCTAACAACAACTTTGATTTACCTGAGATTTTATGCATTTTGGAGCCTCACGCGCCTGAGTATCGCTGTGAGCCGACAGGGACTCTCATTTATCAAAACGTGCGTAGAAAGAGCTTTAAATCTGTGCGTAAATACTGGCAGTGCGCAGAGAGAAATTGGTATTTATCATGTGTACATATGCACAGGGTACACGCAGCAGCAGCGGTGATAAATCCCAAACCGTCTTCGTGGCTGTGCTCATACACGATCGGTCTCATTTACATAAGCACACACCTCGAGTCAGCTATATATGGTAGGAAAAAAAACAAAAAACACTTTCCTTTAAAGCAGAGGTGACCAAGTGGTGGCTCATGGGGCATCTTTGATCTCTCCCATTCTCCAGCCCACACCAGATGTCAAAAATGTAATCAAATTACATCAATTTGTAATTGTTTTGCTCATACAATTTCATTATACAGTCGTACATTTTAAATAAAAAACATAATACATTTTGAAAAGAGGGCGACACGGTGGTGCAGTGGTTAGCAATTGTGCCCCACAGCAAGAAGGTTCAGGGTTCGAATCTCGGTTCGGGCCTTTCTGTGTGGAGTTTGCATGTTCTCCCTGTGCGTGGTGGGTTTTCTCCAGGTACTCCAGTTTCCTCCCACAGTCCAAAGACATGCTTGTTAGGTGATTTGATCAAACTAAATTGACCATAGGTGTGAGTGTGAATGTGAATGGTTGTTTGTCTTTGTGTTAGCCCTGTGATAGGCTGGCAACCTGTCCAGGGTGTACCCTGCCTCCTGCCCGATGACAGCTGGGATAGGCTCCAGCAGACCCCTGTGACCCAAGTGTGGAATAAGCAGATATAGACAATGGATGGATGGATTTATGACCTATTTGTTTTTCTTGGAGGTAGCTCCACCACACCCTAAGTGCCACATTGGCATCTTGCAGAGGGAGTTTTTTTTTTTTTTTTTGACAGGATCACAGGTTTTTCTCCATGTAACCAAAAAATCCTTTAGATGTTTTTTTATATGTCTTGAGGGATAGTGATAAATAATTACCTCTTACAGTAAAGACCAACTTTGTATTAACTGAGTGTAATGAAAGCACATTTTTATTTTGTAATGAGTGGTGTATGATTGCACATACAGTGAAAAAAAGAGCCACTTACCATCATTAATAACAATGATCTCGCCCTCACGTTCTTTATGTGTTGGTTGGCCTGAGGAGAAGGAACAGCATTGTTACAAATGTGCTATAGAGGGTGGTAACTTGACAGAAGTAGGAATCAGTTTAATTAGCTTTACTCTTTAAATATTCAATTTAATTATACTTAAACACACAATTTTCTTCTTGTAAATTGTAAAATATGTGTTTTATATGTGCTTCTAAGTTCAGTTCACACTTTCCTTATAACAGGTTAAATATGTCATCTGGACATTTCCAGACCCGTAAGTGACTTACGGCTTCTTATCATCTTCACACGTCAAATGGAGGAATGTGTAATAACGCTACTATTGAACTGATGGAGGTGTTTGCTCGGACGATAATATTAAAAAACGCCTGTCAAAAAATCACCCGTGCATGTCGAAATAGCCTCAAAAACCCCCACGTACATAAACCAAAACCAATCCGAGTGGAAAGACCCAGATTGGTCTGGTGATTGTGACACATTTTACTTTGTAAAAAGCTAAGTCATCCTCACATAGAAACATACTAGTCACATGCTGATAAATTACCCTCAAACACGCATTATGGTGTCAAATCATCTAAATCCTCTACCACTTATTTACTTCCTCTTTTCAGCAGCATCTGTTACAGTCTGTCTGGAAGTTGATGTTTTTATGTTTGGATATGACACAGCTTTTTACTCACATTCATAAATTCCTCTGCTCGTTTGACAACAATATTAATAATCCAAGGATTCAACACAGGTAGGGTACAGCTTAAATAGTGAGTAATAAACTCAGCATTACAGTAGGGTTTTTTTGAAGTGAGACTGAAGGCAAAGTTTCGTTTCAGTTCGGACAATGAAGTAAAAAAATGAAAAAAATCCCACTGTACTTAGTGCGTCCTAATTTTCTCAAAAGCTTTGTGACAGAGCCAAACCAGCACGTGTACTGACAACAAGGAAATTATTAAGAGACCAGCTGATTAATACCTGGAGTTTCCTCTCAAAGATATTTTTACCAAAAGGAAATAAAGGCTTGCGCGACCACACCCATCTGTGCCTCCAAGCTACAGAGTGAACGTACCAATGACCAAGATGTTTGACTTTATAAAATCTATTCAATATTTAACATGCACATGTATTTGTTGCTACAAGTCAACAATGTATTTGTCACTTTATTATGTCATTAGGGCTGCATGTGGAATTACAATGCATTGTTCTCCCAGGCGTGCATTAAACCTACAGTTTATGTATTGGTGTGTTTGTCATCATGTCCAGAATCTGTTGGCAGCCATAATGTACCGTATACACAAAGAAACAGAGGGATCAGTTACCTTTTCGTCGTCGATAAGCAAACACTCCCACAATGATAAAAAGCATGATCACTCCTATGCTCAATACAACGATGAGGGCATCATTTTTTGCATGAGGAACTGGTATGTCATCTGTGAACAGAGTAAAAACACAAAGGTCTGGTGTTAACACGCACGTAATACACCTCCATGACAAGAATCTTGTGTCCATGCCCACAATTTTTGTAGCCACTATGGAAATAACCAAATATACCAAAGGCAAACTGCTGCAAACTTCCCCTTGCACTAGGTAACTATTAACATGCTTCATGATATGATAATACTTTGTAGCCACACGGCACAGTCTTCCTTTAATTTCCTTTTTTTATGTTGTTGTATGTATGTATGATACTTTATTTTAATTTAAAATCGAACTTTTTCTATCTTATTTCAGACATTCTGCATCCAAAAGAGCAAATAGTCCGTTATACACTCGGATCATGAACAGCCTACACACACATTCACACACAGACACACACACATTTCCAAACATGGAACCCCTACGCACTGCTGAACTGTTCAAAGCTCAAACCCAAAGAGCATTTACAGCAAACTGAAAGATCTTGAAAACCTGTGGGTTACTAACGAAATCATAATAAATTTCCTCCCTTGTCAGCAACTGAATTTGATGTGGGTGGACAGTATGGTTTTATATCAAAAAGAAAATAGCAACATAACAGGAAGTGGGCATAGATAGTGAAACATACTTAGGTGATGACATTATATTTCCTGTCTTAGCATCGAACATCAAAGGTTAAACCCTAACACTCCAGTGTCAGCTACTTTGCAGTAACAAACCACAACTTCAAATCAACATAACTCGACTCGAGTTTTCTTCACTTCCAGGATCACAGAGTGGAGGCTGTTGTGGGTGGTGTGAAGGAAAATAAAATAAGAGTGACGCAAAAGCAGAGAGACACAGTCATATCTAGTTTGCTTGTTTCTTCTTCTTAGATCTTTTTGTGAAGCAATGCAGAGCTGGTAGAAAATAGGAGTGGTGCGATGGCATCAAATAAAAAGTTCCTCTGCTGGACTTAACCTGGGAAACTTCTAATTATGTCTAGTGGCATCTTCTCTCCGGTGAAATGTTTTCTGTGTGGTTGTGGAAGAAACCCCTAAAGTATCAAAGACTCACCTGGAATATGAAATGTTGCAGAGGAGCCATCATTTGTAAAGTTGCATGTGTAGTTGTTCTTTTCTGATGCGCTGACTTGTATCTGACTGGAGATTGTAAGAAGCTGGTCTGGAGTTGATGCTTCATTGATGCTGGAGATGGGTTCCTGCATGTGGCCGTCCTGCCACACCACAGCAGACTCAGGGTATCCTTCAGACTGACAGGTTAGCAGCAGCTTATCACCTTCTGCAACCTTCTCAAGGCGCTTTGTCACTGATTTATAAGGCGCTGAAAGAATACAAACAGAAGGATAGAAAGAGGTTTAGATCAGGCCATCTATGATATGACTGTAAAACTATGATCATATGATTTTGTATAACAAAGTTTAAAGGTTAAATTTTGCAGAATTGTTTAAGTAGGTCAAACACATTTTCTTCTTTTCTGTTCTTCTTCTTTTTTACAAAATTGAGTAATACTGATCTTAGTTTTGCTTTCACTATGAGGAATAGTTTAACTGCCCAGAAATGACTTCACGCTCTGTCCATTGAGTAAGACCATTCCTAGAACGTAGCCCCTGTAATCACAGAATCACAGTGTAACACTGTAGCAGACTCAGTTCTTACCTACAACAGACAAACTTATAGTTTTATAGTCAGCTCCTGCTTTGGTATGAACCAAACACTGGTAAGTCCCAGAGTCACTGATTCTGAGGCTGGTTATCTGTAAAGTGACAAAACAGAAGAACTCTTTGTTATTCTCATGGCCAAATAACATTTAATTTCCTCATGAGCTATTTAAATAAACCAGAGTCTTCAACTGTGAAAAATTATTCCTCTGTCTGAGACTTATTAGGTTTCATACAGACTATATGGAATGGATGGATTGATGGATGGACTGATGGATGGATGGATTGATGAATGGATGGATGGATGGATGGATGGATGGATGGATGGATGGATGGATGGATTGATGGATGGATGAATGGATGGATGGATGGATGGATGGATGGATGGATGGATGGATGGATGGATGAATGGATGGATGGATGGATGGATGGATGGATGGATGGATGGATGGATAATCCATCAACTACCCTGCAAATGCAATGTAAGTCTAAGTGTCCAACTGCCAGTAATGACC